>NW_015148978.1:352675-364089 GCF_001465965.1 Polistes dominula
CCTCCAACCAAACCCAACCCCCCTGTTCTTCTGGAGCTCGTTTTCTTTTTTTTTTTTTCATCTTGGAGAGAGGCTAGGAACTCTGATATTCCTTTGTGAAACACACGTGCACGAGAAATCGTAAATCTAACTAAAGAAAAGCCTCTTCCCTTCACCCCATAGAAAATGAGTAGACGTCGTGTATACAAGTATACACGTATGGAACGTATATGTAGGTGTATGTGTGTGTGTGTGTGTATGTGTGTGGATGCATACATATATAAATAAATAATACAAAGAACTCGTAGAAACGTATACTAAGTGGATAATGGTACGCGTCCAGTGGTATAGTCAACTATCCTTGATCAGGAAGGTTACCCTAAGCGGTACCACTTTGCCTTGTACCATGTTTTGCTTGAAGATAATATATCGCCAGGAAACTGGCAAGGAACCACCACCATCACCATCACAACCATCACTATAACGATCAGTATAAACCATCACACCATTACTAACACTATTGAACAACTCCTCGACGTTGAAGATCCATTGTGTGTGTGTCGGTTATATCCGACATCTACAAAGCTTTTCCTTTTCTTGCTTACCTCCTCCTCCTCCTACAAACCCCGTCATAGTGAATGATAGAAATATTTTGTATTTTCTGTGTTAGACTTTTAGAAGACACGCCATATGTGTCTGAAATCTACTACTCCCTCCCTCCCTCCCTCTCTCTCTCCCTCCTACCATCATCAGACTTATTCTCGTTTCTATCTTTATTCACGAAAGAAATATCTTTCACTAAACTATGAAAAAGATCCTATTTCTTCGATAAATGGATACGGATTATTTTTTTTTTCTTTTTTTTTTTTTTCAAACGGTAAGAAAAGTTACCCTGTGACCTCATCTTTGTCACCCTCCTTCTTACCCCAGATTTTTGGTTTAAATGTCTATCCGATTAGTTTCAATGGTAAATTACTATTGTAAAGTATAATTATAAGAATAGGGGATGTGTGTGTATGTGGGATTTTGAATATGAACATAATTATAACGAAGAATATAAAAATTGTTCATAAATTCGAATGCGGTTAAGTAAATCAATCCCATTTTTGGATTAGTATACTTTTCAAGAATAAATTAAATAGAATAAAAAAAAAAAAAAATAAATGAAATAAACAAATATATATATTAACGTAGGATTGTGAATAAGAATATATTGTAATTATAATAAAATGTTTAAAAATTTTTGTATAAATACGAATGGTAAATTAAATCAATCCCATTTTTGGATTAGTATACTTTTCAAAAATTACATTAGAATTCAAGAATAAATTAAATAGAATAAAAAAAAAAAAGATAATAAATTAAATAGAAGAATGTATTTTAACACATAGGATTTTTAATATTAAATATAATACTAATTTTAATATATATATAATACTAAAATTAAATACTAATTATAAATTCAAATCGTAGAATAAAAAAATCAACCTCATTTTTCAATTAACATCCTTTTCAAAAAAATAAACTTAAAATTTAAACCAATTGTACATAAAAATAAGGAAACCATATTATATAAACCATAAAGGAGTTCAAACATTTGTTTAATTAACTGCCAACATACACACATTCATCCAATTCCCATAGTATTATCTTTTCAACGGAAGTGACATAATTCAGACACTACATAAAATAAAAAATAAAAAAAAGCAATAAAGAATTATGATTACAGGATGAGATTTGTGATGGGTTACAAACGGGTGGTAGTAAGTTAACGACAACTAAATGTCGTTAAGGGACTATGTAGAAAGGGTCGAGTAGGGTGAGAGGGTTTTATGAAACGAAACCGGAACGAGAAAGATAAAAATTTGACCTTTCGTTTGAACCTTGTTGAATCCAAATGTTTTTGACTAATGTTCCAAATTGTATATAACGAAGATGAAAAATAAGGTACACTCACATGTACTCATTTTTTTATTTTATTTTCTATGGTGTTTTAAAAATTTTTCCTTATCGTCCATATTTGTCAAAAAAAAAAAAATAAAAAAATATAAAAAAACAAGAGTGAGGGAGAAAAAACATGAATAATCAATGGGATTTGTCAGAGATTGTAGTTTCAACTTTTAAACACACAAGTATGTATACGTGCATGTGTATGTGTGTGATTTGCATTAATGGAGGTTAAAAAAATGTGTCTTATTTTTTTTTTCAACGAAAGTTTTCAAAATTTAATCAATGAAGTTTGTCAGAGAGTGTAATTTCAACTTGTAAACACACACGTATGTATACGTGTTATGTATAAACGTATGTATATGTGTTATGCGTGTGATTTGCATTACAAACGTTAACAAAATGTTGTCTTATTTTTCTTTTTCATTTTTTCCCCAAGGTTCCCAAAATTTAGTCAATGGGATTTGTCAGAGATTGTAATTTCAACTTTGAAACATTCACGTGTGTATAGGTACGTACGTGTGTATGTGTTATACGTGTGACTGGAATTACGGACATTAAAAAAAATTGTGTTCTTATTTTTTTGTTGATTTTTTTTTTACGAAGGTTCCCGAAATTTTGCGCACATGCCTGAACACTTAATTCCTACCCATCCTTTTTCCCATCCATTCACTTGTTCCAACTCAAAAAAATCACACTAGTCATGGTACTGATGATAATAATAGTAGTGGTGGTTGTCACACCCATACATAACACAACATAAATGAATTAATGATGATGATGATAATAATGGTAATGGTGGTTGTCATACAAATACACACACATACATATAATTCAACATATGTGAATTAGTGATGATGATGATGATGGTGGTAGTAGTTGTCGTACACATAAACACACACACACACACACACATACATATAATACAAAATATGTGAATATACACGTAGAGGAGGATCCCTAAATTTAATACGAAAAGGGGTGTAAAGAAAGGGTACCACACACATACATATACACATACATATACACATACACACACATACACACACTTGAAGCAATTATTATTACTCTTGAAGATCGACCACTTCCGTTTGCCTTTGGCTACTCAAGTGTAAAAGATCAAAAAAGACGACAAAAAAAAAGAAAAAAATTGAAACCCCCATAGTACCGAAATATGAACCCCTTCTCTTCTCTTCCCTTTCCCTTCCCTTCCCTTCCCATCATTCTCGCACGTTTTTCTTCGGGCGACTTTTGACATTGCCGAGAAAGATCGGCCGCTTCCTGCTTCCGAGAATATGATCCACGATCATGATGATGATGATGATGATGATGATGATGATGCTGTTGCTGTTTCTGTTGGATGCTGAATGTTGAATGCTGATCATTCGGATGCTAATGACAGCTTCAAGAGATGTTATTAAAGGAAATAAAAAGTAAGATCTCCAGATACGATGATTTTTGGTTTTGTTGTTGTTGTTTTTTTCTTTTTTTTTTTTTTATAAAAAAAAAAGAAAAAGATTATTTCGTGGATAAATACGTTTTATGAAACATAAGAAAATAAATCCTTTTTTTCTTCTCGTTTATCATTTATTATTATTTTATCACTTTTCTCTATGGTGTTTATTTTTATTTTATTTATCTCGTATAGATAAATGTAAATTAAAATTAAGTTAGTAGTAATGTAATTTTATATGTAATTAATTAAATAATAAATAATTACATTAAATTAAATTAAATTAAATTAAATGAAGTAAATAATTTTAATAAATGTGAATTAATACTTAGATTTATTTATACAATAATTATTTTGTAAAAATAAATATATATATATGTATAATATAATTAATAATAAATAAAATTAAATATAAATTAAAATATAATAACATATCTATATAAATTAAATAAATAAATATAAATTAATAAAAATGTAATACCATAAATATTAATTAAATAAATAACTATAAATTGAAATATAATAAATCTAAAATATTAATATCTATAAATAAATAATCAAATTTACAATCTTTCACCGATATATTTGATTTTTATAAATCACAAACCATCATGTGAATTTAGACATTATTCGATATAAAAAAAAAAAAAACAAATTGTTTAAATAAATCCAAATTACAGAAAACCGTATCTATTCTATTAATAGATAATCTCTTCTTCCAGCTCGCATTTCATAAAAAAAAAAAAAAAGAAGATAAAGATAGAGATAGAAATATATAGAGTAAGGACAAAGTGACGTAAAAAAAAAGGAGTAAAAAAAATAAAAAAGGTCTTCTTCTAAGGAAGCCTTATGTAAGAAGAAGAAGAAGAACAAAAAATAAAAGGAGCTCACTACTGACCACGTGCAGACGCACACGTGACGTCGTGGGAAAGATGATGGTTAAGATAAGCATTTAAAAAAAAAATAAAAAAAAAAAAGGGAACATCTCGTGAACTTTGGAAGGACGACGAATGGTGAAGTGAAGTAAAGGAAAGAAAAAAAAAAAACAACAACAACAAAAAATTGGAAGTCTCGTCGATACCAAAAACGGGTCGATAGAAATGAACTTTGAAAAAAGTTGCCTGGACATCGAGCCACCTTTTTTTATTTTCAACCCTCTATCCCTCATCCTTTAGCCCTTCCCTTGCATCACAAAAACATATGACCTTTTCTAGTCCCTCGTTTGAACAATACAATGAACTTACAGGTGCATTTTTCATCAAGCTCAGTAAAAAAATAAAAAGAACAATTATTGTGAAATTTGTGTTGATGATTATATTATTAAACATAAATATGAAATAATATTATATTATATATTAATATTATTATTAATTATATTAAAAATATTATTTGTTATAATTTTTTAAATAATATTATATTATTATTATTATTATTATTATTATTATTATTATTATTATATTAAATAGGAAAAATATATTAAATATTAATTATTAATTGTATTACAAAAATTATTTGTTCTAATTTTTTAAATAATATTACATTATAATTATTATTATATTAATTAGAAAAAATATTAAATATATAATTATTATTAAATATTAAAAATATTATTTATTACAATAATTAAATATTATTATATTAAATATGCAAATTTATATTAATTATTATATTAAATATGAAAAATATTATAAATATTATTATTATCTTTAGATGGGGTAAAAAAAATAAAAAGAGAGAGAGAGAGAGAGAGAAGAAAAAAAAATACAAGGAGAAGAAAACACGGTGTTCATAAAAATTCAAAGCAAAAGAAAAAAAACATGGTTCAAAAAAAAAAAAAAATATGTGGAGAAGAATAAACAGCTCGTTTTGCTAGTATCGTTTAACACGTAGATCAAATTCCTCGAAGGCATATTATATCGTGTCGATGGTTGGTAGGGCATCGAAGGGTTTTCCTTTAGTGATTGCATCAAAATCATAACGTTGATTCAGGTCAGACTGCATTGACATGGCTTTGATGCAATCGATGATAAATAATTCGTCAAAAGTGCACACATGAATATATTTCATCTCACCAAAATAACAAAATGATTTTTATTAATACAAAAAAAAAATAAATAAATTTTAGTATCATTCGATGGGGAAAATAATTTCGAATTCGTAAATAATTTTGAATTCGCTGAAATAAATCGCGAATTGAATTTCAATGAAAAAGGGAAAGATAAAGAATGAAGGGTGAAGGGTGAAATTTGGGGGGAGAGGAAAGGGGATTCCCTTTATCTGTGTGTTTTTCACTCTAAGAGTAGTACACAAACGTGAAGGGTTTCCGTCTGATTAATAACTCGACCGGGTGTAGTTGTAACGTGATCCCTTACCTGCCTATCGCAATTTGAGAACGGAAAGGTTTCTCCCAATTTAAGTTTTTAACGATGAAATTGGATATTTCGGATGAATTTACGGCCGCGAACCGATTGCCGTTCGAATTTCAAACTGCGGTAAAGAACGTTGTGCGTTGGTTGTGTGTCTCTCTCTGTATATTTGTCTGTCTCTTTCTCTTTCTCTTACTCGTTCGAGGACTTTCTAAATGTCCTTTTTTTTTTTAATCTGTGAAAATAAAATGATCACTATGATCCTTTCCCTTTCCCTATCCCTTAACACTGACGAATGATACAAAAAAATGTAACTACTTGTGAGATTACATTTATTTCCTTTTTTTGGTTTGTTGGTTTGTTTGTTTTTTTTTTTTACCAAACGTGTCATTACATGCTTGCTGTGTAATATGTTATCTATTTATATGTGTTTTCAATAAAACGTATATTAATTTTTGAATGTGATAACAATAATATAATAATAATATTATTACAAATAAACCTAACAATTATCCGACTCCTGATATTCTACAGTCGTCTCTTTCTTTTGAAACTTTGTTTTTCGAAGGTTTCACTTCTAACACGTGTGATCTGCCCACATGATATTTTTTTTCTTTTCTTTTCTTTTCTTTTCTTTCTACAAGATTTTCTCACTCTAATCTCTTCTAAAAACCTGGAACGATTCACGTATTAGCCTATGGTTGCTACCACCGTTACCCATTCGTTGTATCGGTGTGATCTGAGATTTCTTTTCTCAACTACTATTCCACTCGTAACATTATACGGTTACCCACCTGCGCAGGATTCTTCCACACTACCTTTCCCTTCCCTTCCTTTTCCCTTTAACTATCTTTCTTTTTCTATTTATCTATCCTATCTATCTATTTATCTATCTATCTATATATATAATAATATACATGAATATATAATTTTAACATTTAATTATTTATATATTATATAAATTAATTATATATCGTAATATATAAAATTATAATATATATAAAATATAATATTACAAATTCAAATTAAATAAAAATTTGAATTAAATAATACTATAATATTAAAATAATAAATTTAATAATATTATATATAATATTGTAAATTTAAATATATATATATATATCAATACAATATTTTTATATATTATATAATATATTATATTTAATATAATTTGAATATGTGTGTATAGTATACACATTATTACATGTGTTTTTGCATTAATATAATAGTATTATTATTATATATATATTATAATATTATATATTAAAATAATATAATTTGAATACGTATTTAATATACATATTACTGTATATGTGTTTTTGTTTTATTATAAATATATATATATATATATATTTATATTATTTAAATTATTTATTCTTGTCTTACAGTCTTGTCGCATAAAACGGAAGAGAATCAGAAGAAAAAAAAAATAATAAAAAAAAAAAATAATAAAAAAGATAACCAAAAGCGGGTTTACCAACCGGACAACATTAAGTAGCGCGCAACCCATTTTAAACCTACCACTCAAATTACTATAATTTTTTTTTCAACCAATCCAAGAACTCCTCTACTCTCCCTCCCTCTCTCCCACCCTCTCCTTTTCTTCTTTTTTTTTTTCTTCTTCTTCTTCATCTTCTCATCTCGGAACCACTCTCAAACTACTACCCATCTTCCTTCCCTCCCGGCGGATTGAATAGCCGACTGGACAGGAAACGCTTACAATACCTTTATATATTTATATATATATATATATATGTGTGTGTGTGTGTGTGTGTATGTGTTCTTCCTTTTCTTCAGATTTTACTCGCGAGCTTTTACTTTTCTTCTTCTTCTTCTTCTTCTTTTTCTTTTCTATTTTTCTTTCTTATTTTTTTTTCTTTTTTTTTGAAATTTTTTGCTTCAATTTTTTTTCTTCAACGTCCATCGCATACCCACCCACCCGTCGGAAATCTCGCAGAAATCTGTAATACCAGTAAAAGTAAAAGTAAAAGCAAAAGCAAAAGCAGCAGCAGTAACAGCAACAGCACATCCGGTTTCGTGTTACAAACTATGCTTGGACTTAAATGATGTCCTACAATTTTTCTCTCTATGTTATTATTCTCGTGTAAAAGATGAGATATCCACTGGTACTTCTCGACAAATGATCCTTCTTCCTTTTTTTTGTGTGTACCACCCCCCTCACCCTCATCTTCACAGTCTTCTCCCTCTACTCAAACTGTCAGATCATTGCTTACTTTTTCTGTCAATGTTGTTTTTTGTGGTTTTTTTTTTTTTTTTTGAATATTTTTAAGAAAATTCGGCGTTCTCTTTTTATATTATAATTTTTAATATAATTTTGATAAAATGATACCTTTTTTTGTGTGTTTACCAAACTCTCACTCAAACCCCACAGCCTCCTCACCCTTACTCAAACCGTCAGATCATTTCTTTTCTTTCACATTTTTTCAGTCAATGTTGTTTTTTATTTTTATGAATATTTTTAAGAAAATTCGGTTCTTTCTTTGTATTTTTTTAATCTTACAATTAACATAATTTTGATTAGTTTAATAATTGTTTATGAAACCATATTTGTCCAATAACTGTCGTTGAACAATCATTGTGTCTAACTTTTTTTAAATATTTTATTTAAGTATAATATATTAAAATATGAATAAATAAAAGAATAAAAAATTACATTTTGATAGAAATAAAATTTCTTTAAATAGAAATTAAATTAAAAAAAAAATAAATAAAACAAAGAAGAAGAAGAACGTGACAAAAAAATTTGCAAGATACTTTCAAGTAATTGTCATTGAACAATCATCCTTTCTATTTGTTTTAAAATATTTTATTTAAGTAAAATATTAAAATATGAATAAATAGAAAAAAGTTACATTTGATAAAAATAAAATTTCTTTAGATCAAAATTTACTTAAAGAAAAAAAAAGAAAAAGAAGGAATTTCTTTTAGAAATTGAACGTGACAAAGAAATTTGCAAGATACTTTATACCCCCACCCCACTCCACCCCACCCCACCCCATCCTACCCCACCATTATATTTTATTACACTTCGATGAATCCGAATAATAATATGAAAATAGATTTTGTCGATTCTTACATATGTTCGCAAAATGAAAGTAGTTGTCAATTTTATTATTTTGCTTTATACCATTAACAATAGGATGACTATTTGAACCATACAAAATAGAACACACACACACGCACACAAAAAGAAAACGAATAAAAAGCAAAAGAAGAAGAAGAAGAAGAAAAGTAAAAGTAAAGTAAAAGTAAAGTAAAAGAAATATCTGATCGCAAAATAGATAATAAGAGAAGTAAAAATGTATGGAAGAAAAACGTGTCATAGAAAATATCTCATAGAAATAGAAAGAACACAAACAACAACAAAAGATAGATGATTTCTATGTGTTTTCTTGTGTTTGCTCAGTATCGCGTAAAATCATTGAACCAAAAGAGTGACTATGGTTTAACAATAATCCCCTTCCTACCATTTCCAACCCCCCTGTTCTGTCACCCTATTGTGGCACGCCACTATGGTTGTTATGGTTACCCTGAAAATATTTCCAAAACCCGTTTTCTCAAAGTTAGTTGTTTGACATTTTTACGAAGGTGTACAACGAGGACCCCTGGCCCTAGCCCTAGCCCTAGCCCTGGGTCTGATGATGATCAGAGACCTTATAGGAGCTCTTTTGGTGAGGTGGGCGCAGTCAAATCTTTTTCTTCAAAACTTTTGCCAAGCCCTACACACTTTTATTCTTATTTTTCTTCTTCTTTTTCCATGTCTTCCATCAAACCCCCTTTGAGGGTTCAAACAACCCCCTGCTCTGCCTCTCTCTCCACTCCTGTTCGTTGCTTTACTTTGATTCGTGTCTCTTTGTGTCATCGAGTTAAAGAAATTTATTTCGATTTTGAATTCAAACACCCTCTCTAACCTTATATTATATTTCTTTTCTTCTTTTATCACTTTACTTTTGAATTAGAACCTTTGGGGATGAATGGGTATAGTTATCTTTATGATCGATTAGGAATCGATACTAATGGATCGATTAAAAGTATTAACGTGTTTATACTGTCCAACGTATGTTCAACGTGTGTTCAACGTGTGCTCAACGTGTGTTCATTGTGTGTACAAATGTATAATACATTTCATATTACAAAATGACTTTGTTTCATTTGTAATACACAACTCACCTGTCATTTCTTTTATATTGTATATTCTAAAAGAATTACAATAAATATTATATTTTATATATATTTTATATATATTTTATATATTATATTGGTTCAATTATTTATCGAAGAAAATAAATAAAAACCTTCTTATCTCGAAATTTACTTGATACTCGTTTTTGTTCACGATAGAAAATGCCAATATTTGTTTATTTTAAAATAAAATATAATATTTAAATTAAAATTATTAATAAATAAATAAAATATAATATTTTATTTTAAATATTATTATTTTTTTTTTTTTTTAATTATTTTCATTTAAATTTAATTTAAAATATTAATATTATTATTACAATTTTATTTCAAATATTAATTTATTAAATTAATTAAAATTATTGTATAATTTTATTATTATAATTTTATATAATGTTAGTTAATTATATTTTTTCTCTTTTCAAATATATTATAATATTGCTATTTGAATTTTACTTAAAATTTTAATATTTATTATTTTATATAATGTTATTTAATTATCTTATAGAATAAATTAATATTTAAAAAAAAAAAACATTGTAATATTAAAAAAATAATATTTACAAATAATATATTATATTTTATTTATTTCATAATAATTGAAATATAATTAACTAGGAAACAAATTGTAGTGTTGTTCAATTATTTAATCGAACAAAAATAAAAATAATAATCTTCTTATCACGAATTAATTCACAAAAAAATGAATTTCCAAAGTGATTTAAAATAGAAAACTGTCAGATCGAGAAGTTAAAAGGAGGCACCAATTGCTGCCCATGAAGATGAAGAAAAAGAAGGAGGAGGTTATGGTGTAGGAGGAGGGTAAGGAGAAGGAGAAGGAGGAGGAGGAGGAGGAGGAGGAGAAGAAGGAGGTGGTCGAGAAAGAGTAATAATCTGCTTTCACTATCTCCACTTGAGCGAGATCCACCTCCTTGGAGAATAAGGGCACCCTGCAATGATCCTTGGCCTCTTTATCTTCCCTTCTGGCCCTTTAACTAAAATTTTTTTCTTTTTCTTTTTTTTCCTCACTCTCTCATTCAACTGGCACTTTTATTAACGCCTCAGAGTAGAAGAAGAAGAAGAAGAAGAAGAAGTTTCGTGGGTAGAATAAATCGAGGTGTGCCACCGTGAGTGATCCTTAAAAGGGCGGCCTGTTTCTTTTTTGTAACTTTTTTTTTTTTTTTTTTTTTTTGAAAAGGACACCAAAAGGAATCATGCTTCGACAAGAATCCTTAAAGCTGATTGCCTTAGAAGGCGTCGAAAGTGACACCAAACGCCTTAATACTCTCTATGATCAAAAGAAAAATATCTTTAGTGGCTTCTGTTCAATATTTTTCAAAGATTTTATTTTTTTTTTTCTTTTCTTTTTTTTTATTCATAAAAATATACAACAACAAAAAAAAAGAAAAATAAATGAATGATAAATATAGAAAAATGATTTTTGTTGGTAATTTTATATATATATA
>NW_015148978.1:364124-378792 GCF_001465965.1 Polistes dominula
GTTATTTAATAACAATATTATATTATATTATAATTATATAATAGTATATTTTAAATTATTTATATTATTATATATTATTATAATATATTATTAAATTATTATATTATTATATTAAGGCATAATTAGAATTAAATATATTGTCAAGGGGAACGAACATGTGGGGGGGGCCTTCAGGGTAAACACCCTAAAGGGGTATACATGAAAATAAACTTCTTCTTCTTCTTCTATTAAATTATTATATTATATATCATACTATATATTATATTATTATATAATTATCATACTTAAATTTTTTTATAAAATAACATCTATTAAAATATATGCCCAAACGCGCGTGTCAAGTTTATCCTAGAAAAATAATGTATACTACACGATAAAATATAGATAGTTATACATCTATGTAAAAAAAAAAAGAAATAAACTTTGTGAGATCAATTGGAAAACTTTACAATATAGGTGTAAATAAAAGTGAATGTAGTTAAGTAGTACTTATATAAAGAACACTTCTAAACGTGTCCTTACTACTTAAGTCTGGTCTATTGAAAATTTAGAAAAAAAGATAAAAAAAAAAACTACGCTTT
This sequence comes from Polistes dominula, assembly GCF_001465965.1. Next base: position 364,706 of record NW_015148978.1, read on the forward strand.
TGTCAAAACGAACAACTCAAATAGGAGAACTATAATCCGAAGATTAGCGTTTGCTCGTTTTTGCTAAGCAAAAAAAAAAACATTTTCTTTCTTCTTCTTCTTCTTCTTCTTCTTTTTCTTTTTCTTCGATGTGTTAAAGCACACACAAGAGGTGAAAGAAGAAGAGAAAAAGAAAAAAAAACAGATAAAGAAGTAAGAAACAAAATCGTTGATGCGTGACACGTTTTATAACACCCCATAAAGACGATCTTTTCCCTTATTCTTCTTCATCATCATCATCATCATCATCATCATCATCATCATCATCATCACCACCACCATTCTGATCATCATCATGGTCCGAAGACCATGTCATGTTCGTGATCCTTTTTTCGCAAGATCTTCAAGAACCGATCTGGACAAACGATTACCTTGAACTCACCAAGTCTTTTTTTTTGTTGCTGTTGTTGTTGTTTTTTTTTTTCATTTCATTTTATGCGACCCGTAAAATCCTACGGAGATTGAGAGGAACGTATCACCAATACTGACAATGAATGAGAATTCAGTTTTATCGACAAAATATATTTTCCCTTACCTATCCTATAGCTTTTATTCTATCATCCCGTTCTCTCTCTCTCTCTCTCTCTCTCTCTCTCTGTTCTTCTCTTCCACCCCCTCATCCGTCTGGCTGGCTGTCTGTCTGTCTGTCTTTTTTATTTTCACGCGCCAGTAAAGAAATTTAACGATGCGATTTTACCAAAAATATTCTTTTGTACCTATAACACGGTGGTCTCCCTATATAAATACGCATGATCGAACAATCATCCCGTGCCAACGGAAAAAAAAAAAATAAAAAAAAAAAATAAAAAGAAGAAGAAGAAGAAAACCTACTCTTTAGCTATCTCACTCACTCAGTCTGTTTTAATCCTACTCTTTCTTTCTCACTCACTCATCAACCCACACTTTCTGTCTTTCTCACTCTCATTCATCTTCTTTCACTCACACTTTTTGTCTTTCTCACTCCATCCACCCACTGTCTATTTATCTCACTCACTTACTCATGCATCTACTTTCTAGCTATCTCACTCACTCACTTTTCTTTAATCCTACTCTTTCTGTCTTTCTTATTCACTCATACTTTCTAATTCAATCTTTTTGTCTTTCTCACTCCATCCACCCACTGTCTATTTATCTCACTCACTTACTCATGCATCTACTTTCTAACTATCTCACTCACTCACTTTTCTTTAATCCTACTCTTTCTGTCTTTCTTATTCACTCATACTTTCTAATTCAATCTCTTTTTGTCTTTCTCACTCTATCCACCCACTGTCTATTTATCTCACTCACTTACTCATGCATCTACTTTCTAACTATCTCACTCACTCACCTTCTTTAATCCTACTCTTTCTCTCTTTCTCAGTTAACCACCTACTTGTTGATCGAATATTTCGAAATATTGATACAATAAATGGACACAGTTGTTTTCTACAAACAAACAAACAAACAAAATAAAAAAAAAATATTCACGTTTCTCGATATAAAAAAAAAAATATTAAATGATTTAAAGTACGAGATGTTACTAGTTGTTTTTTTTTTTTTTTTTTTTTTCTAGAAACGATCCTATTTTTATTTTGTCGAACAGTAGTTACAGTAGTCAATGGTAACAGCTGTATATGTTAACAAAGATTATATTCACATGGTGACAAAAATATTTAACAACAATCGTCATTGTCCTAACGGTGTCCCGTTGATTTTATATAATGGAATATACGTTGGTACCATTTACCATAGAAAATTGGCACTATTGTTGTACTAAACGTTATACTAAAAAGTTATACATGACAAGTTTCTTGCCTTTTTCATCTCAATAATGTACAACCATTGAGAAAATCTTTTCACGTTTTTCTAGTGAAAAACTAGAACTTCACAGATCTGTTAGTTATTATTATTTAGAACTCGTCTAGATATATATATATATATAAATATACATGTGTGTATGTGTGTGTGTGTGTTTGTGTATACGTTCGCAACTTATTTATCTTTCTCTCATTGACTCATTCACCTTTCTTATATATTTTTCTTTAACAACAACATAACAATACAACGCCCTAAATTTTGAGGACACCTACGACGAACAGATGTTAAAATCACGTGATGAGATTTAGAAAATGTTTGCAAGTTTTCTAGTTTAAGTGTATCTAAAATTTTAACTTCAAATAACATTATATTATATAATATATATATATATATAACTTGGAATTTATTAATTATAAATAATTATGACTTTAATTATTATATAAATAATTTTTATAATTTATCATTTATATATTATATATATATAATATATAAATATATAATAAATTAATAATATAATAATTATAATATATTAATTACAAATAATTATAATTATAATTATTATATTAGCTTGGAATAACATTATATCATATATAAATAATATAATATTATTTTATATTATTATATAAATAATATAATAAATATTCAATGATTGAATTTTTATTTTATTTTTATTTCCTTCTGATTAATAACCATATTTTTTTATTCAACATTTTTAATAAATCAATCATTTTTCAAATTCTAATAAAATTGTTGTTAATTGATTTAATCAAATTATCCAATCAATTGAAACATAAACTTCATACTAACTTTACAATAATATTCCTATTAATTATTATTATTATTATTATTATTATTATTTTTATTATAAATTGAAAATTCCCAATTCACCCTCTAATACGATAAAATCAAAATTTCGAATGACTCCTTTTTTAGGTTGAAAAATCTCCAAACGTGAAACGTAATATCATCATAGTATTGTATACACACATTCAAACACACACAAAAATGCTATTGGAAAATTTGGAACACCTGCATGTTAGTCCCAGATGTCGTATACATACTTGTGGATCTTTTCTTACGGTCGCTAAGGGCTAAGGGCCCTCCTTCGTCTATAAGGACCCGTCAAAATCGGTTCAACCTTCCCCCATCCCCTTATCCACCCCCAATTTCTCTATCTCTTTCTATTTCTCACTTTCTGACTCATCCACCTAGAATCCTGTCTGTCTCACACACTCATTTACCCAGACTTTGTCTATCTCACTCACTCATTCAACCAGACTCTGTCTGTCTCACTCACTCACTTACTTATATCAACCTTTTCTGTTTCTATCACTTATCCACCTACTTTCTTTCTATCTCACTCAATCATCCACTCAGACTATGTCTGTTTCACTCACTCATATTTTCTAATTCACCCTTTTTCTCTTACTAACTCAACCACTCACTGTCTATTTATAATAATAATAATAATAATAATAATAATAATAATAATAATAATAATAATAATAATAATAATAATAATAATAATAACTCTTGTTACCAATTTTCTATATTTCATCTCGTATAAATTTCAAAGAAAAAAATATATGGAAAATAAAAGTATATATATTATATATAATAATATATATATATTATATTAATATATTAATATAAATTATATTTTAATAATAATAATTAATAATGTATTAATATAAATTAATGTATAGCAAATTGTAAATATAATATTAAAATACTATAATACTATAATAAATTTAATTTAATATTATTATATATAATAATAATAATAATAATAATAATATTTATTTTAAACATTTGTTAAAATAAATATACATAAAATTATTTGTAACATTTTTATCCATTTAAAATTTCGTTCTATATTTCTAACTATACCTTTCTAAGACACACACACACATACACACATATTCACACATATTCGAAAACTTCAACGTGTATCATTTTATTCGCTACTTCAAAGTATTCCCCATTCCCATTAAGATTGTAAATGTAACAAGCAAACTACGAGAACTAAGTGCTTATCGAATAAAAAAGAAATTACTCGGGCTTTGGTTCTAGATCGAAATGATTTTCTATGGTGGGACTGATGGGCTGAGTATTCTCTAAACTTGACACGGTAAATCCCATGAAAATTCTCTTCGCCACTTTTCCGCATTTTCATATATACATATACTTTCTATAAGATATTCCCATATAACAACACTTTTATACAAGGACACACGAACAAACAGATCACATACGTGTGTGTATAAGTGTCTACATACCCCCCCCCCTCCTCCCGACTCTTTTTATTTTTTTTTACAATACAAAAGTAAACGACATTGGTCACATTTGAATCGTTTATAAGAAGATATTAGAAATACGATAGACATCTTCTCACATAAGAAGTCATCCCCCATTTACGAAAGATATATTTTAACAATACCCATAAACCTACGTTTCCCCTTAAAGTTATACCATTGTCAAAAATACAGAGAATAATAAAAATAATAATAATAATAATAATAATTCAAGGTGTTTCTCATTCGCGGCACAGTTTCTGATACTTTGAAGTAAAAAAAAAAAAGAAAAAAAAATCAAAGAAATTTGCTATACATTCAAATAGGAATAGGAAGGGTGATTAGTCACGCTGATTCCCCCCCCCCTTAACACCGCCCCACCCCTTCCACCCACCTTTTTTGATATTTGACAATACACGTTTGTTACAACTCGCGAGAGTATTATAAAGTGGAGTGAGAGAGAGAGAGAGAGAGAGAGAGAGAGGAAGAGAGAAAAGAATAAAATCAAAACCATTTCATCGAATTCAACCAACCACTACTACCATTACTACTACCATTACTTACTATTACTATTACTATTACTACTACTATTGGTATATACAATTTCCTACTCGTTTCTCATTTTTGTTCTTTATCTCTTTTTCTCCCTTTTTAAAGGTTCCTTTTCTGAAGCAAACTCGATACGCCGATTTGGAGGCTTCTGGTTTCTTATTGCTTTGACATGCCGCCCCCTTTCTTCTTCTTTCTTCTTTCTTCTTTCATTTTCTTATACTTTTTTTTTCTTGTCACACTTCTTATTCGTTCGTATGACGCACACCCACGTCATTCTTTTCCACTAGTTAACGTTCCGTGACGATCCTTCACGTTAAAAACGTTCATTCCCCCCCCCTTTTTTTTTAAAAGTACCCCTCAACTGTTATATATATATATATATATATATAAGAACCTTTTATCTTTCCTTTCTTTTTTTTTTATAACAAAATCGTTTTATTCTTTCATCTTTAATCTCTATTTTTTTTTTTTTTCATTTATTTATTACTAATTCAAATTTATTTTGAATAAATTACATATATATTTTATTTATATTTTTTTTATATAATTTTTTTTTAGATGAGCAACAAAATTATATATACGATATATTATATATTAGTATTTATATATATATATATTATTATAAATTTATATATTATTAAATTTTATTTATATTATTATAATAAATATTATATTAAATGTTATTATAATAATATTTAATAAATATTATTTTAATTATTAATTATTTAATATAATAAAATTTATTATTATAATAAATATTATATTAATATAAATATAATATAAATATATAAATATTATAAAATATTTTAATAAATAAATTTATTAAATAATAATTAAATATATTATTAATTATTAATTCTAAAATATATTAAATTATATTATTATATAATATAGTTATTTATATATTAATATAATATATATTAGTATTTTTTTATATATTAATTAATATATATATATATATACTTATTTCGTAATATATGTCATTAAAAAAATAAAAAAATAAATAAAAAAACATAAATAAAAAAAAAATTTTAAATCCTCAAGCTTATAAATAAAAAGAAGAATAATAAAAAAAAAAAAACAAGTAATAACAGTTTTGGTATATTGTTTTTATTGTGTGTGTGTGTGTGTGTGTATGTGTTTTAATTTTTATTTAAAATAACTTTAATTAGTATTCGACGAATAATAATTTTTATTTTTCAATTCGTTTGATTTTATTTTTAACTCATATTATTACAATAGTATATATATATATATATATATATATATATATATATATATATATATATAAATAAAAAATAAATTAAAATTCTGAGAGAAATCTATCAATGAAAAGAAGAAGAAAAAAAAACGAGATAGTAACAGATCATCATTCGTCTCATTTATCCTTTGAAACTGGACTCTTATGGTGGTTAGAAGATACTCTTTGGTTTTTAAAGTTCGATATAGAAAAAGAAAACCTGTATTTTTCTTTTCAAATCTTCTCTCCCCCCACCCTTCTTTTATTTTTTTTTTCTTTAAACCTATCCAGTTCCGTATATCTTTCGGCTATTAGAAGGCTGGCATATCCATTAGAACACGTGCATCCATATCGTTTGTAACAAGTGCCCCATCGACGCTATAAACCCCCTCTTACACTCCTACCCTTCCTCCTTCATCAGCCCATCATCTCACCCATTGAGGGTTATAACAAAAAATAATACTGGTCTGCCGTGAAAAGGATTTCCTTTTTTTTTTTTTATTCTCCTTTCGTATTTTCGAAATAGCCTAATGATCCTTTTTTTAACTGAATGATCTTTTCGAAACCAACGAAGAAAAAAAACAAATAATGCAAGGTCTTTTTTTACATTTTTTCTTTTTTTTCTTTTTTTATGAACAAAATTTTCAACCAATGACGTGGATGATTTGATTTTGGAAGATTTTTAAGAAAGCAAAAAATACCAATGAAATAATTTCATGATTACAAATATTGTCAATATGGTTGTAAACCATCAAATTTGTTCTATCGTACTACCGTATTCACCAAATACCAATTAACACGTTCCATGCCACGTGTACCATCGGTGGTACACGTTAAACTTGTTCTTCATGCCACGTGTACCACCGATGGTACACTTACCATTAAACACATTTATTTAATACACTGAAAATATATGTTTATAACAAATTTAATTCTATTAAAGAATATTTCTATTAAAATATTAATGCATTATTACAAAATGCAGTATAAAACAAAGCACATAAGTTTGTCTTGTTTAATTGTTATATTAACAATAATTATTAATTACGTGTAATGATTGATTATGTTAAAGCAAAATTAAATGGTCTGAATGACAGGTCAGGTAAAAAAAAAAGCTTGGCAAGGAACGTGTTCAAATTATTACACATCAAAATTAAAACTACAACCAATATTACCAATGCATTAAATAATAAATAAAAAATAACAAAATCTACATTTTTCATTTCTAAGCCCCTTTTAATAATTTCTACTCTCTCCAATCTCTTGTTATTATCATTACGATCTTAAAGGGTTCTTTCACTTGAGTTTGATCTCAAAAATAAAAGCAATCTATAAGTACACAACACGTCCAACAAAATGGTTCATAAGTAAACTCATCTTATAATAGCATTATAGTAGTAGAAGAAGAAGACCAAAAATAAAAAAAAAAAACGAAACATCAGAAGTAGAAGAAGAAGTGAGTAAAAAAATTAAAAATAAAAATTTCAAAAAAAAAGTGGAAGAGTAAGGAAGAGAAACACGAAGCTGCTGTTGCCGTTAATGCTGATGCTGTTGCTGATGTTGTTGCTGAGATGCTGTTGCTGTTACTGCATCCCTGAAAGGGCATCGCTATCTGGCGCGGAAATCTTCGAGGACCCTCATCCTACTTTCTGTGTTCTATCACGTTCAATTCTCTCTCTCTCTCTCTCTCTCTCTCTCTCTCATTCTCTCTCATTCTGTCTCATTCTGTCTCATTCTCTTTCACTCTCTCTCATTCTGTCTCATTCTGTTTCATTCTCTCTCATTCTGTCTCATTCTCTCTTATTCTGTCTCATTCTCTCTCATTCTGTCTCATTCTCTCTTATTCTGTCTCATTTTCTTTCTCTTTTTCTCTTTCACTTTCTTATTATTTCCCTTCGTTTCTTCTAACTCACCACCCTTGCACGTGTTCAATTTCAGCCCCTTTTGAAAAGCACGTTCCTTATCCCCCTTAGAGCTGGACAGGATCCTCGAAAGAAATTGTTAAGCATGGTCTCCAATATAAGAAACGAACAAGAAAAAGAGAGAGAGAGAATGAGAGAGAGAGAGAGAGAGAGAGAAGTTTTTGGTCTGTCCATAGGACAGGACCCTTCTTTCTGGACTAACATAAGAAAAGAAAGGGATTGTGAGTTTAAAAAGATCCATCAAACTGCAACCGAATCTTTGCAAACGACTGTACAGTACTGTATCAAAATGAGAAAAATAAAAAGAAATATAAAAAGAAGAAATTGATTAGAAAAAAAAAAAAAAAAAATGTACAAAATTAAACCTAAGATTCAAAATTTATATATATATGGTAGTATTATTTACTTTTAATCAAATTTATGACACAAGTGTGATTAATTTTAATTATTTAAAAAAAAAAAAAAAAAAATCGTATAATTTGACAAAATATTTGAAAGTTATATAAATAAATTTCATGTTTATTTAATATATAAATACTAAATATATACATTAATTAAATAATAATAAATATTTTAAAAGTAGAAATCATAGGTCTTTACTTTCTTATATATATATATATATATATATATATATATATAAGAATAAGATAAATAGATAGATTGATAGATAAATAGATGAATAATTTAAAAATAAGAAAAGGTTGAATATAGAAAATAATTTTAGAAAAAATAATTATAAAATAATAAAATAAGAATTAAAATGTAAAATAATAAAACAATAATAAAAATAATTTTAGAAAAAATAATTATAAAATAATAAAATAATAAAATAATAAAATGGTAATAAAAATGTAGAATAACAAAATAAAAAATATCTGAATAGAAAATAAAAAATAATGTTACAAAAGTGATCTATTAAGATTATGCTTGTCTAGAATGAGTAAAAAGGATAAAGAGAGATATACATTGATTAGAACCTATTTAATAAAGTCCTCAGATTTTTCCGAAAAGTAGTGAGGTTTTTTTTCGAAAAGTAGTGAGGTTTTTTCCGAAAAGTAGTGAGGTTTTTCCCGTTTTTTTTTTTTTTTTTCAGTTTACTCCCTATTCTAAAGAAAGTTTTCACTTCAATAATAAAAATCTAGAATAACAAAATAATAATAGAAAATAATTCTATGCATGAATATGAAATGTATAATTTATAACAATAATCCTAATTTTTAGAAATAATGATGAAATATTCGTGCTTTATTAAAAGACAGATATTCACGCTTATACGAGTTTCAAAAAAGAACCTTAAATACATTCAATCATCATCCTATGTGCGTATGTGCGTGTATGCAGTTTCCTTTTTGACCTTTTTTTTTTTTTTCTCTCTACATCCAATACATTTTCACGACTATTTCATCATTTTCTTTTTCTTCTTCTTCTTCTTCTTCTTCTTCTTCTTCTTCATCTTCTGTTCAAAATTTCTATCGAATCCCTTTTATATGTATTACCGCGCGAAGAGGGTATAAAGGTCTTTTTCTTTTTCATTTTTTTTTTTTGCTTTAACGGAAGATTTTTTCACGCGTGTTTACATAGCTGCACGTCTTGTTTATTTAGGAACACGAAATGCTACTCTCTTTTTCTTCTTCTGAATCAGAGAAAGAGAGAATGAAAAAAAAAAGAAAAAAGAGGAAATGAATACGTATGGCAAAGATTTTATTCATCCTCCCCCTCCCCCTACCCCTACCCCTCCCAATTCCCCTTTTAACCATTCCTTCATCCCCCTTTTATACTTCACCTCTTCCTCTTCTTATTTTTTTCTGTTATAAACGTGCTGAGTGAGTATCTTTTTCTTCTTTTAAATGTCGTTCAAAAAGATTTTGGATAACCAAAGTTTGCTTCAACACAACACTCTCGACACCCGTTATATTCAATACACTGTTTGATATTAAGATATATATATATTGGATGCTTCGGTCACGTGTTGTTGTGGTTTTATTATAAAATGTTGATTTAATAAATTCTTCTGAATTTATTAAATTCTACAACTATTTAGTAAATTATAAACAATACACAAAAATAATACAACAATTACTAATGGAATATATAAAATAATAATACATGAAAAAAATCATAAAAAGTAAGGTTAGTTATGTCATATTATGTAAATCTGATAAAAACATATGACGTGAATATATCAAAATAATTGAATTGTAATACAACGCCATCTATTAAAAACTAGGATACTCCGAGCACACTTTTGCTGTGGTTTTGTTATAAAATGTTGATTTAATATATAGTTCTAAAACTATTTAGTAAATTATAAACAATATACAAAATAATACCACAATTTAGTAATATTCCATTAGTATGGAATACATAAAATAATAATATATGAAAAAAATCATAAAAAGTAAGGTTAGTTATGTCATATTATGTAAATCTGAAAAAAACATATGACGTGAATATATCAAAATAATTGAATTGTAATACAACGCCATCTATTAAAAACTAGGATACTCCGAGCACACTTTTTCTGTGGTTTTGTTATAAAATGTTGATTTAATATATAATTCTAAAACTATTTAGTAAATTATAAACAATATACAAAATAATACCACAATTTAGTAATATTCCATTAGTATGGAATACATAAAATAATAATATATGAAAAAAATCATAAAAAGTAAGGTTAGTTATGTCATATTATGTAAATCTGAAAAAAACATATGACGTGAATATATCAAAATAATTGAATTGTAATACAACGCCATCTATTAAAAACTAGGATACTCCGAGCACACGTTTACTGTGGCTTTGTTATAAAATGTTGATTTAATATATAATTCTAAAACTATTTAGTAAATTATAAACAATATACAAAATAATACCACAATTACGAATGGAATACACAAAATAATAATAAATGAAAAAAAATCATAAAAAGTAAGGTTAAGTTATGTTATATGTAAATCTAAAAAAAAAAAAAACGTGAAATAATTGAATTGTTATGCAACGCCAACTAGTGAAAATTTACAGAACTTAAAGACTTAGATAATCTCTGAATAATAAATCTTTAAATTAGCGATAAAAAATAAAAAAATAAACGCGATAAAAACTATTCTATTATAAAAATGTTGATTTAATATAATTCTAAACTATTTAATAAATTATAACAACACACGAAATAATAATAAACGAAAAGATATAAAAAGTAAGGTTAGTTATGTCATATGGAAACCTGAAAAAAATGTGAGACGTGAATATATCAAAATAATTGAATTGTAATACAACACCACCTATCGAAAACTTACAGAACTTAGACAGTTAGCCTAACCTCTAAATAATGAATCTTTTAAATAAATAATTAAGATAAAAAATAAAAAGAAATAAACCCGATAAAATCTATCCTATGTACTAAATTCAAAACAAAACACACAAAATACAAAAAAGTTTCATTAAAATCAGTTAAGTAATTTCAAAATTCATTTAAAAACCAACAATGTGGCACTGAATTTTTATTTATATAAAAATAATGTACGAGAAATTTTTTAATTGTAAATATTTTTATTTAAACACTTAATATATATGTTAGTTTTATTAAAGAATGATATATTATAATAGTGTGTGTTTAAAATAATACAAGACATTAATCATCATTTGATTGATTTTATTCGAGTCATTGAACCCCGCCATCTTTCTTTTTACCTTCTACCAATCCCCTATTCTCATGAATGTTCTATCAATAATTAATAAGAAATTCTTCGAAATAATTCTTCTCGAATTTAATCGTTGATTTCTCATCTTGTTTTTATCTTTTTTTTTTTTTTTTTTTTTTTTAAACGTCAATATAAATTGTATTCATAATTAATATGCATGATTTTATTCAAAAAAACCTTTCAAAATACGTTCTAGCATAATATTACTATAACCTTTACAGGTTTTACCGTGTTATTGAACCCCCCTCGTCAAATGTTAGGTTAGTTTTTTTTTTTATATATATATAGGAATATATTAAATTCATTCCAACATTTTTTTTATATACCTATATATGTATATAGTATAATTTTCACGTTGTAGAATAATTTTTTTCTATAAAAAAAAAAAAAAAAAAAAATGAAAGGAAGTGGAAAAAAAAAAACTAATTTCAAAGGATTTTATCGTAACGGTGATATAACGTTAGAAAAATGTTCCTAGGGATTTTTTTTTCTTTCTTTCTTTCTTGTGTATGAATCTAAGAAGAAGAAGAAGAAGAAGAAGAAGAAGAATAAGGATGATGCATTTTTATGGCAAAAAGGATTCTCTATCTCATTTTATTTTTTGTTCAATTCAATAGTCCCCACCCATTCCCATCTTCATCCACGAACCATTGGAAATGATTAAATTCGCCATTGAAACGTAAATATACGTGTCTTCGCATAAGTCGAGCGAGTTAGTCGTAGGGAAAAGAAGAAGAAAAAAAATAAACTAAAGATTCCAAATGGGGGGAAAAAAAGGAAGGAAAGAGAAAGAGAAAGAGAGTGAAAGAGAGAAAGAAAGAGAGAGAGAAAGAGAAAACGGAATTATCCTTTGAAAAAACCTGTTATTATTCACGAATACTTCGTAAAAGCCGAATTGAAGTGTGTGCATCCACCCACATGAAAATTTGCCATTGAAATAAAATGGGGAATACATAATACGCGTTTGTACAAAAGAAGACCATTGGCATCCGGTTGAAAATATCATAAGATGTATACAAGTACATATATAGTAAGTACATACATAAATATATATATATATATACGTTGACATTTTTCTTTTAAGGTAAAAGTTGAAGAAAACTTTTCAACAAATTTATATATTTTTTACTTATCCTATCCATATATGTATATATATGTATGTATATATGTATGTATATGGTGTTGAAAAGAAGTCAAGGTATTTTTAACAAATATGCAACATATATATATATATACAACTTTCTACTCATTTTTATTTTTATAATATTGCATACACACACAGCAACGAATAAAAATATTGGTAATTATTTTATTAATTAATTGAATATGTGTGTGAGTTTATGGTAATTATTTAAATAGATAATTAATATATTTATATAATAATAATAATATAATATATAATATATAATAAATACATATATATAATATAAAATAATTTAAATATAATATAAATAATAATATATTTAATTGTATTTAGTTATTTTAATGTTATTATTATTGTAATTATTATTATTATTTCATGTATTTTATTATTTTTGTATTAATTTGATACTTTTTTATATATTAAATTTTTAATTTACAAATAAAATAAAACTATTTTAATTTATAAATAAACGAAATAATTACTAATGATTTTTGTTATTTTTTTAAAAAAAAAGTATTACAAAAATAAAATCAAATGTTATAAAAAAATGATGAAATCTCTGCCAATACTTCTGTCATGTGCACTACATATATATACACGCACACATATACGACACATACATATACACACATATATATATATATATATAAGAGAGGAGGAATTTAATGGCCTCGTTTTGCAGGTTCGAACCTGCAACGAAACGACACGTGCAACTTTGCAAGGAAAAGCAACGTGAAAAAAGGAAGATACGCGTTTTCAACAACAACAACAATAACTGGGCAATGCGGGATGCGGGGTGAGGGGTGTTTGCGTAATCCTCCCAGACGGCTAAAAAGGATCCCTTAACTTCTTTCTTTCTTTTTTTCTTTTTTTTTTCCATGTATAATGGGGGAAATTCGAGAAACGTGTCCAAACTTGCACGCGAGTTCGAGATCTTTTCTTATGAGTCCAACTTTTTCTTCCCTTTACACCCATTCCAGTCCACCCTCATCTCGGTCAACGTTTTTTTCGGACACCACCGTGAAAAATCGACTTTCCAAAACTGACTTTTCAAATTTATTACATATGCCGTATATTGATCGTATGTATAAATGTTAACATAAAGATTTATAGAGAGAGAAAAAATAGTAAAAAAGAGAAATAAAAAAAAAAGAAAAAAAAAATAATATTAATATATCAAATAAAAATTAGTTTTTATTATTGGTTTGATCAGTTCAAATGTGTTGTAAATTATTTCACGAATAAATATAAATATAAATTTATTATTTAAAAATTTTGTTATAATAAAATATATATATATATATATATATATATTTTATATTTATAATATAAATATTAATAAATGTATTTTTTTAATATAAATTAAATTTTATTTAATTATATTTTAATATA
>NW_015148978.1:425050-439118 GCF_001465965.1 Polistes dominula
CAATCATACAAAAGGTTTCGTTTTCGCGAAAGTCATCAATTTTTCTTTTTTTTTTTTCACTTTTCTTTTTATTATTTCTTTTTTATTATTTTTTTTTTTTTTTTTATTCATAATACATCATAAATAATGAAAAAATAATTATGAGTACTGATTTAAATACCTCATCCCACACACTAAATCATACGTATAAGTATTGATGATATTCGTGTTAACATTTATAAATATGTTAATAATTATTTATAATTACAGAGAAGTAGAAAATTCGCATATTTTCTCTCGCAAACACCATAATTCTTTAAACGATCATAAAACAAAAATATACTCGTTCACGATTCACGACGAATGAAAAATAATTACTCACAACTTATGTACATATTGACAATTAATTATCGTCACATACGTTTAACCAATGATACAAATATTTATATATATATGAAAATATGTAAATACGATACAATCATCGAATATTTTTCTCAATAACACGTATGTGGTAGATTGTAATTCAACAAAACGAGTCCATACTCGTAAGAAAATTAATTGCCAATAATTATTATTATCCGAATATGTGGAATTTTATTTTTTTTTTTGTTTTTTTTGGTAAAAATAATCATGAGACGATATTTCGCATACAAATCATTCGACGTATAATAAATGTAACGAAAATAAAAAAGAAAGACAGAAAGAGAGAAAAGAAACTAAAAAGGAAAAAATGTAAATAAAAAAAAAAAGCAAACGAATGTCAAATCGATTAACACAGGGGGAACACAGAAAGCAACAGTAACAAACCATCGAATAAATTTTTTACCATTGGAACTTATACATATATGGTGTTATTAACTTACTAAATATAGAGTTCAAACAAATAATAATCAAGTATAAGAAAGTATTGGAAAGAAGTTAGTATTCAAGTACGAGTATACATCGATTGATGCAACGTATGGTTTGTTCACAACCAATCGCGTGATAGCAACATTCAATTATCGTTCTCTTCCTTAATTGTCAACTGTCCTTGTAACCAGTTCAATCATTGAGAATACTATACACACACACATATTTTCATATAAATATTTTTATTTTTAATATGTATATTAGGAATGTAATGTACCATTAAATTGGTATTATAGTTTTGGTATTATAAATTTAATGCTACAATTATCAGGGAAAGAAAAATTATATATTATGATGTTGTTTTAATTATAATCTTAATTTTCTATTAGATTAAAAATGAATGGTGTATTATTAAAAAGGGGGATTTCGTATATTAATTAATTATTAAATTATAATTATATATTATAATTTATTAATTAGTAGATTATTTATTAATATTAAATATATAAAAATAAAAAGATATATATATATATATATTTTTTTTTATTTTTAAATTTTAATAAATAATAATTATAAATAATAATATTATTTATATATATATAAATTAATATTTTAATTTAAATTAATAAAAAAAATTTATATATATATATATAAATTTATTTTTGTGATATTGTACTTTTATATTATATTTGATATTGTATTAATTTTCATTTATATATAAATAAATTAATCTAAAAATAATATTAATGAAATAATTTATATTTTTTTTCTAAATTAAAATTAACCATAATATAAATTGATTATTATTAAATATATAAAAAAAATTAAAAAAAAAACATTTATAAATATATTTGTATATTTCTAATTCTAATGTAATATTTTTTTTTATGAAAGATTATGAATAAAAACAAAGCAAAAGTAAAAGCAAAGCAAAAAAAGAAAAAAAGAAAAAAAAAGAAAAGAGAAAAAAAAATTACTGAATAATATGCAACTGTCCATATCAAATTATCAGTTGCATCAGAATTAAACTCCACGACGATTTTACATTTTAAAAAGCTAATTAATAATCTGGTCCATCGACTAATTTGCATATATTCTCTCGTGGACTTCTAAAAAAGAGTAATTTTTTGCACAAAATTCTTTTTTTTTTTACACAAATAGAATCTTATTAAGCACCCAAGATAAGCACAAAACAAGTCCAATATTAAAAAGAAAAAAATATAAAAAAAGAAAATAAGAAAGAAAAGATAAAATATAAAAATTCAAGCAAACTTAATTTTATACCAGAAGTAAAGCTGACTATCAAACAACAAAAACAAAAAAAAAAACAAAAACAAAACCAAAAACGAAGAAGCAGTTCCCTGGAATCGAAAAAAGATTTCCAACCACTACCTTTACCTTTACCTTTACCTTTTACTTTTTTACATTTATTTATATTCCATTGTTTTTTTACTACCCCCACCTCCTCTCCTACCTCTTCTTCTTCTTTTTATTCTTCTATTTTTCACTAACAATAAACCTAAAAGAGACAGGGCAAAATTGGAACTGAAAAACGCGCTGTCACGTATCTTTTAACGTTTTATTCCTCTTCTCTCTCTCTCTCTCTCTCGTTCTCACTCTCATTTAAAAATATATCCTGCTCTTGATCTTGATATATAAAAAAAAAAAATAAAATAAAATATATAAAAAAAGAAAGAAAGAAAGAGAAAGAGAGTAGAAGAAAAATACGCGATTATGTCCTCGATATTCTCGCGTCTGACTCACCTCGTGCCAGCACGTGTTCTACCTGTGCACCACCACCACCACCACCACCACCATCATACAATCACCACCACCACCATAATAACATCGAAGTCGCGAGTCTCTTTTATCCCCTCCCCTCACCTCCTCCTCTTCCTCCTTCTCTTCTCAAACCTCTTACGATGAGGAAGGAATGGGGTGGAGTGGAGGGGGGGGGGAAGGAGACACTTACACGAAAGAAAGAATGAGATCTTTACACGTATGATATGCACATATGTATGTGTATGTGTATGTATGTTTATCCTCGATTATTTCTTCTTCTCTCTTACCAATGGGAAACACGAGAGACTGTGTGTTCTTCTTTTCTCTCTTAACTCTCCCTCTCCCCCCTCCCCGCCACAACCCCACCACCACAAACCCCTTTGACGTTTTACTCCCCTCGTCACAAAACCCCTTTTTCCTCTTCTTCTTCTTCTTCTTCTTCTTCTTCTTCTTCTTCTTCTTCTTCTTCATCCTGATGTAGAAAAATAAGAAGAATAAGAATAAGAAGAAGAAGAAGAAGTTCGTCCTCGTCTATCTCATCGGTATTCGAGAGGTTTGCTCCGGTCTCGTGGGAAAATGAGGCAGGTGGTAGTTAGATCTTCGAGTTCAGGAACGAGAAATGTGCCGTGTTTCTCTCTCTCTCTCTCTCTCTCTCTTTCACTTTATCTGTTTCTTCTTCTTGTTCCTCTTTTCTCTATATAGATATATATATATATATAGATATATATGTACGTATGTATATGGATATGTATATATAATCTCATTCATTGGAGAACTCACTTACGTATGTAGGTAAGTACGTATATATACATGTGTATGTTTATGTGTACTTACTTACATGTGCATGTGTAAGATACTTATATATATATATATATATATATATATATATATATATATGTATATTTATATGAATGTATGTAAGAGAGAAAAGAGCCGGCAGGTACATATTTTTGTTCAATCATCCGAGGTAGGGACCAATTAACGGATACTCCCCTTTTTAACGAACACTTCCGGCTCTCGAATTAAAACCAAAATCACGAAAAATTTTAACACTTGATTAATTTTTTTTTTTTTTTTTTTAAATTAATATATGGATTATTAAGAATTTTGTAGGATTATTGATATTGGTTATTGCTTATTTTAGAAAATGGTATAATAAAGAGAGAGAAAGGGAATAAATATATATATATATATATATAGAAATCAAATAGAATGTATTAGGGTGAATTAAAAATGTTTGTGTTAATTTAAATTTAAAATTTCAAAGTAAATTTTTACAAAAATAATTCTCTTATACAATTTTACAAATGAAATTATTAATATTATAATATATATAATTTTAAAGAAATTAATATTGTATTATTATTAATATTATTATTATTATTATTTAATATAAAATTAATATAGAATAATGTAATAATAATAAAATTATTATTATTATTATTATTATTATTATTATTATTATTATTATTGTTATATTATTAAGGTTTCAACACAATAAACAAACATAATTTCAATACACCCTAATTTACCCTTATTCAATAGTTCACCCATTATAATTTAATAACACATATATATATATATATATATATATATATATATATATATAAAAACATAATAGAATATGTAACCATATATATATATATATAGAAAAATAAAATAAAATATATTAGATTAAATACTTAAATAAATAATAATATTAAATAAAATATATAAATTAAATAAATAATATATATTATTAAAGTTTCAACACAATAAACGAAGATAATTTTAATCCACCCTAATTCACCCTAATTTAATAGTTCACCTAATATAATCTAATAATATACATAAATAAAAAAACCTAATAAAATATATAACCAAATATATATATATATATAAATTCGAAAAACGATTCGTAAGTATCGAAAAGTTCGTATTTTTTCTTTTTCTTTTTTTTTTTTCTTTTAATGAAAGGATAATAAATTTTGCCTAAAAGGACATCAAATTGATACAACTTCGTGTTCATTTTCATTTAACTTCATTTTCACTAACTAATATGATACCTCGTGTGTTAACGTAATATCCTTTAACCAAAATTGATACTCTAAATTACAATTACGATTCTCTTATCTCTCGATTTATTATTATTTTATTATTTTATTTTTGTTTTTGTTTTTTTTTTTTTTGCAGTACTTATTGCCCTTATTCTTACTTTACTCATATTAACTTCGTTTTACTTCTTTTATTATACTGCAAAAAAATTTCACGACGAAGAGAGCGAAAGTCATCGTCGTCGTTGTGTTATTTTCTTTCGGTTTCATTAAGGAACGCTAATTATTCCAAATGATCGTCTTTTTACTCTCTTTCGCAAGTGCATAAAATTTTCATTCTTTTTTTTTTTTCTTTTTTCTTTTTTCTTTTTTCTTTTTACATAACGCCACACATGATAAAAAGGAAGAGATTAAAAAGGAAAAAAAAAGAAGACAAAAAAATTTGATACAAATGAAAGACCAAAATTTGAAGTCTCAAGTACGCGAATTAAGTGAAATCCATATTAAAAATTTATTTAAACCAAAATTAATATTAATTATTAACACTACTCTTTATTAATCTAAAATAACTTGGACAAAGTATTGTAAAAAATTTATAAACAAAAAAAAATTAAAATCTATCTACTAGATAATAATAATTATTTTAATTATTTTCTTATTGAATATGAATTTAATTTTTGTTTAAATACTAATTTACAATAAACACCTATCTCAGATCATTCAAAATAATTACATTTCTAACTTAGTCAACAATCAAAGATCGTTGCAGTAAAAAATTAAAAAAAAAAAAATAAAAATTAGAATCAAAATAAGGGAACAAAAATTGTTCGGGCGCGAATTATTAATTGGCATATAAAAAAAGAGCAAAACAACAAAT
Organism: Polistes dominula; assembly: GCF_001465965.1. The sequence continues at coordinate 430,571 of NW_015148978.1, forward strand.
CAGAAACGCGCGATCTTAAAAATGTATGAGGAGCCCTCTTTTCTTTCTCTCACCTATACATACACATATATACACACATGCTATACATCTACGAACAACAACATGGTTGAAAGAATCCTCCGAGACGGAAATGAGAAAGATGAGTCAGCCTCCTAGGAATTTGGGGATATAAGCTTTAGGCTTTGACGATCATCATACCTGAGAACCCAGATCAGTGTAGGTGGTCCTCCTCCTCCTCCTCCCCCTCCTCCTCCCTCTCCCCCTCCTTCTCCTCCTCCTCTTCCTTAACCACCTACTCATTCCAACAAGTTTTTTTTTAGATGCGTCATTAGACGCGTATCATACAAAACATGTCGTCTGTTCTTTTATGTTTAATCGATCATCATCGTCATTAACACATTATTCATCGATCAAAAATGTATATTAGTATAGGTATGGATAAAATTAATTAAATAAATAAATAAATAAATAAATGTTATTATTCAAACGTAAAATAATAATAATAATAATAATAATAATAATATTTATTATATTCAATGTTTTATTCATATATCATATATATATATATATTAAATAATTGTTTATCAATAATTATTATAATAATAATATTATTATAAATAATTTTATTTATAATATTCAAAATAATTGATTTTTAATTTTAATAATAATTATAATAAATATTAATAAACGGTGAGAGAATCAATTTCTTCCATGCATCCTCCTCCTACACCTCCCACTTCCACTTCTCACCTGCGACCTAAATTAACCTACCACCTTACCTACTATCCTCAATAATTTTGGTGTAACGTTATTGGACGAGACAAATTTATTTAACCATCGAAGAAAAGACACTCTGTGTAATTTGTCTTTCCTCTCAGAAGCTCTCTCTCCTCTCTCTCTCTCTCTCTCTCTCTCTCTCTCTCTCTCTCTCTTTCTCTCTCACATCAGAAAGTTTTCTTCGTCGTCAATGAAAATTCTCACGTGCCAAATTCTATCGAGAATTTTTCGAAAGGAGAACCAACCGGTCGATATATTTATCGAGATGATATCTTATCGAAGAAAATAATAATAATAATAATAATAATAATAATAATAAATAAGCATTAATAAATAAGCAAGCAAATAAATAAGAAAAGAATAAAAGAAAATTTATATATAGAAAATAATATAATAATATTGTATATATAATATATTATAATATTGTAGAATAATATATAATATCTACAATATTATATAAAAGAAGAAGAAATATATAATATTATATATATATATATATATTATATATTATTTGAATAAATAATTATTTGTATTAATTAATTATTTAAATAGTAATATATATTATATATTATATTAATTTATTTTTTATAATATTATTATATTAGTTGTGTATATAATATATTAATTTTGTATATTATATTATATATTATTTGAATAAGTAATTATTTATATTAATAAGTAATTTAAATAGTAATATATTATATACTATATTAATTTTTTATTATATTAATATTATATTATTTGTCCACAAGCAACAAAAAATAATAATTTATCGTCAAATAGTAATATATATATATATATATTAATTATATAATATATTATTTGAATAAGTAATTATTAATATCAATAAAATAGTAATACATTACAAATATATCATTTTAATTATTTATTATATTATTAAATTATTTATACGCAAGCACCAAAAAAAATTAATAATAATTATATCTTATCATTTAAATTTAACAATAATAAATTATAATCTTTTTTTTAACATTATAATTTAAAAATTAATATTATATAACATTATATAAAATTTTGTAAATAAAGGAAGAGAGTAGTAAACGAAAAAAAGAAAAAAAAAATAAGAATAAAAAAAACCAAGTAAGAAGAAGAAGGAGAGTGAAAGAAAGAGAGAGAGAGAGAGAGAGAGAGATCTTTAATTTCCAGTGTCTAAGGCCCGTGCCCGATACAATGGGGCCCCATGGTATACATTCACCATCCTTCTTCTTTCTTTTCGAAACCGAACGGAGACCGGCTGCGTGATATACGCGTGGGAAAACCGAGCACGTGCGCGATCTTGGGCCCAAAGAACGGACCACAAAAGGGCGCCTTCGAGGTCCTATTCCCTCCTTCCCCCTTCCTCCTTCCCATACGTTCCCTTACCTTCCCCCTTGACCCCCGTTAAAACTGAACTCAACGTCGGCTGCCGGAGGCGACTAAAGAAAAAAAAGAAAAAGAAAAAGCAAAGAGGAAAAGAAAGAAAAAATGGGTAAGAATTCAAATATCGATTGTTATAATCGATTTACCGATCGAAACATTTAAAATTAATGTAAGTTTGCTAAATTTTGCGAGATATGGTTAATTCGTTTTTTTGTTAATTTATTATTGATTATTAATTAGCAATATTTTTTTATCAAAATTCGTCGAATAATTTGTTTCTTCTTGCAATAAATAAAAAATATAAAAAAAATAAATAAATAAATATAAAAAGTATGCACCTACCAAAAGAGAAATTTATATAAACATATATATATAATAAAAAATAATAATAATATAAATAATATAATAATAATATTGATTTTTTTTTTAATAAATATTTGCCGATTATAATTTCTTGACAATCTATTGGGTGAACAACACAACAACAAATTTCCACATAAATTCCATATAAATTTGAAATATATTATAATAAAAAAAAAAACCAAAAATGTATTCCTAAACAAATGACAATATTCATACCAATTATTTATAATATCACCAATATAAAAAAAAAAATTCTAAATCAAATAAATCAATCAATCAAATAATTCATATGAAAGTATGAACATTAATTGACAAATGAGTTGATTATGATTTTCAATAGTTTGCTACTACAACTTATATGTATTACCTTTCTCTCATTCACTCAATCATTCACTCACTCATTAACTCACTCATCAAAAAATAGACAAACTGAATAGATAGAAGTATTACAAAATTAAACTCTCGAGAAAGTGTTAAAGATCAGCACAGGAAAAGATTTCACTGTGTATTCTCTCTCTCTCTCTCACACACGCACACACACTCAGAGAATTGGAAAGGTCGAAGGTGACGGGAAGGCAAAAGATTCAGGTTTCACTTTGCAAGCAAGCTAGTAAGAGAAAGAACAAAATAATAACAATAATAATAATAATAATAATAATAAGTAAAAGAATAAGACATATAAGAAGAAGAAGAAGTAGAAGAAGAAGGACGCGTGTATTATACGCGAAATAACACACGGCATGCGCTTTGGTATTGTGAGCACGTGCCATGGCAGCAAGCAACATATAGGCATACCACTATTCAATTAAACAGAGGGCGAAAAGGGCATTTAAATAGGGCGAAGTGCAGAAGAGAGGAACTTACTCACTCACTCACTCACTCACTCTTACTCTTTCACTCTGGTAGGTGCATGTGCGAACGCCTGGCGCCAGGTGAACCTAACTTCTTCGTGAGAATGTTCCTCGTTTCTTCTTCCTTCCTTCTTCTTCTTATTTTTATTTGTATTTTTATTCTTATTCTCGTACTTCATTTTAATCTTTACTTTCTTTATTTCTCTTTTCTACTACTACCAACAACATCATCATACAAATATCAAGCAACTTACTCTTACTAATTCGTGTACATCTTAACAGTTACTTCACCATAAGTGTAAGAGTAGGTCAACAGGGTTGAGAAGGTGTCTTATTTTTTTTTTTTATATTCAGTTGATCTCTTAATTACTTAATTATACTACTTATAAAAGGATCTTCACGAGTAATATGTGTTGTGTGTGTTTTTTTTTTATTGATTGATCATTTAACTACACCTAAGCAAACTCATCCTTTAATCCTAATTCAAAATATTAGTTATATAATAACAAGTATTGTATAAGGAATATTTGACGATTCTAGTTAACAACAAAAATGTGGGTTAAATATTAATACCTTCTCAAATTAGAATAATAATATCTAATATTTAAATTATTCAATATTTTAATAGATACATTTAGATGTATTCTATGAAACAACATCAACAACAAGAACAACATTGGAAGATTAAAACTAATATTAATATATTTAATTTTATAATATGTGGTATGTTAATTGATACTTTTTAAACCTAATAATAGTATCTAATATATTAATTATTATAATATATAATACATAATATATAATATAATAAAATACATTTGTGTGTATTCTATAAAACAACATAAACAACAAGAACAACATTGGAATGTTATAAAATACTAATACTAATATATTTAATTTTATAATATGTGGTGTATTAATTGATACCTTCTAAACCTAATAATAGTATCTAATATTATAATTATTATAATTAAACATTTGTATTCTATGAAACAACACCAACACCAACACCAAAAACAAGAAAAAAAAAAACAACATTGAAAGATTACATCTAATATTAATATAAATTATAATAAGTGATGTGTTAATTATATACTATAAAAAAAGGAAATATAATTTTTAATAATAGTGAAACAACTAAATATAGTGATATACATGGTAACCCTCCTATATAAGTATGATCTAAGTGAGCAGACACGTGCTAAGAAACAAACGAAGCGTGGTATTGCACGAGGGGTTGCAAATGGAAAGGAAAAAAGGAAGTCGAACGATCTCTTCTCGAATGTGGGCACGAGCCAAAACGACATACGCACACATATATACAAAACACGATGTATTATACAATTCCCGCGTTACACTACTAACATATGTTCTCTCGCGAACAGCTGACGCGTGTGTGTACTTCGTTTAATAAAAGTACTCGATTTAATCGTACTTCATTTAAGTATCAATGAGTGTTCTGTGTGTGAACATATATATATATATACATTATATTATTATATTTACGCTTGCATTTACGTTTTCATTGTAATTACCGAATGTATTTATATATTTATATTATTAAAAGTATTGTGTGTGTGTGTGTGTGTGTATGTTGAGCAATTAAAACGATTGGCAACGTTTTCTTATACTACTATTCCTTTGAAAATATAATTCCCTATTTAATTTTTGTTTTTTAACTCGTACATACAAATCTAACATAATATAAGTAAATATTAAAAAATTGAATAATTTTTTAAATAAAAGTTATAAATAGAATGCATGTGTGTTTAACACGTTAAGTGTCACGTCAGTCACAAGTGACTGACATTAAACTTCCCGTTTAAGTCACGTCAGACACCTGTGCCTGACACTCAATCTCGTTTTGCCGCCCGTGGTCTGACGATGATTTCCGTAAGAATTTACGTGATGCTCAACGTGTTAAAATATATAAGTAAAATACATTAGAGTATAAGAATAATTGTTAATTATTCGAAATGAATGTGTATTGTTACCTAAAAACACCGGGTATATGATCGGAGTACCGACCTAGTCGAATTTCACCTTAAGACTGGTACGTTGTCGTCTGTCAAAACACTTTTATTCAATGTTACGTTTATATGACTTTTCGAATGTCGCGCATGTGTACAACAGTAATAATATTCTTAATAAAGAGAATTTAACAATAAAACGTTGTAATTTTAACATTTTTTGTATTCTAATGTAATTATTTTATCGCTTATGCGCAGTGATGACTTCGAGGGTTAAATTATGCTATAATATAAGAACAGTGTATTAAAATATTAATATATTTAATATTTTAAAAATTTCGTAGGGTATTTTTGAAAAGTTCGTAGGGTGAGAAATATATATTGTTACCTAAAAACATTGAGTATACGGTCAGAGTACTGTCATCCTCGAGATTCACATTCAGACTGGAATGTAGTCATTTATTACAGATACTTTTAAATATTCTCCCATACTCTCCCTAACCATCTCACCTCTTCACCAACAACCCCTCACCCACTACCACACATCTCCCCAACCCCTTCCACCCTTATTCCACCCCTTTCCCACCTACCGATCCGATTCTGGTAATTTATTACCGTTGCACACATGCACGACATTCCGAAAGTCATCTAAACAGCATTGAATAAAATGATTTTCATAGATGACAACGTACCAGTCTGAAGGTGAATTTCAAACAGAAAGGTACTCTGATCATATACTTGGTGTTTTCAGATAACAATACACGTTTCATTTCATTAATTGATAATTATTTTAATGCACTAATGTATTTTACTTGCATTACAGGATAATTTAACCCTAAAAATCACCACTGCGCATGAACGATAAAATAATTACATTAGAATGAAAAAAAATACTGAAATTAGAACATTATAATCTTAAATTCTATTAATTAGATGAATTATTTCTGTTCTGCACATGCGTGACATTTGGAAAGTCATATAAATCACATTGAATAAATGCAGTTACATAGATGACCACTTGTCAGTCTGAAGATGAATTTCGAAGAGGATGGTACTCCGATCGTATACTCGGTGTTTTTAAACATCAATTAACATTTCTTTCGATTTATTAACAATTATTCTAATACTCTAATGCATTCTACTTACAGGAACATTTTACTGATTATATTTTTATAAACCCCGTTAAAAGACTTTCATGTTTTTAATCTGACATATCAAAGATTTAATCTAAGATTAAATTAGAAACAACACATATGCTCTTCTACGAAACTTGTAATCCTGATTTATGTTGTTTCTGACCGCCCACTAAAAGATATATCATACTTGTATATTGTTTCGAAAAAAAAAAATAAAATAAAATACAAAAACATATTAAAAATCTATGATGGTAAAACTAATTCCCGTTAGGTCGGTCCTAGTAACGGAAACACTTATGACCTAATTCTTACATCCTTAAAGGTCATATTATTTTAATAATAAAATATAGTTCCCTTTGATATTTATTTTCTTAAATTTCAACAACAACAACAAAAAAAAGAAATTATTCTCTATGATAAAAAAAAAAAAAAAAGGAAAAATATCAAACGGTACTTAAATAACTCAAACAGTACTTCAAAACTTTAACTTAGAACGTGATATACCTACTTTAAGGATGTTTATTAAATTGCAGCTGTCCAAATGTATGTGAAAATAGTTCAAATGGGGCCCGACAAAAATAAACAAATAGAAAAATAATTGATAACCAACAGATTTTAGTTTTATAATCTAACAGTTTGTTTACAACTAAAAGATAAGAGAAGGAAAAAAGATAAATAGATGTGAATTATCTAAAAAAAAAAAAAAAAAAGCGTTTATAGATCTTACAAAAAAAAAAAGAAAAAGAAAAATAAAAAGAAGAAAAATTTCCTCAATCATTTTCCACGAAGCAGGAGAAAATCCTCTACGAGTGACGTGAGATTTTTCTTATCGTTCATATTGAAAAAACGTAATATATGACGTAAAACATAAACGCCTAACTTACACACATGCGTACGTGCATAGATGCGTGATATGTATGTGTGATTGTACCGGGCGTACAAAATATTATTTTAAAAAAATCTTATAAAGAAAATAATATTAATAAAAGAAAACAATGTTTTTTTTTTTGTTTTTTTTTTCATCAAATATGATCAACTGTAAAATAATGTAAGATTTTTTTCGTAAATATTTTTGTGCATTTTTTTGTATTGTAAAACTAAAAATTACAGAAATTATTTGCAAAGTTTGTTAGTTGAATATTTTGTCGAATATTTTTTCTTATTTTTACCATAAAATGAAAAATTATCGAAACAATTACAAAATATATTAGTTAATAATTATATATAATTATTTTATTTAATATAATATATAATATAATATAATATAATAATTATATATTATTATTATAATTATATTCTATAATATATAATTTATTGGATAATTTTTCTTTTATATTTTTAACCATAAAATTAAAAATTATAGAAAGTATTGCAAAGTTTATTAGTTAAATATTTTTAATAATTTTTCTTTTATATTTTTAGCCACATAAAATTAAATATTACTTGAACGTATTAACAAGTATTAAATATTACAAGAAATATTGTTAGTATATTCGGTATCACCCGGTATAAATAAATGTATATATATATATATATATATATATATATCATAACGTCGATGATTTTAATTATTTATGAGAGGAAGATGTAAGTGTATAATCACGTTAGAAACGTGGAAAGAAATATTGCAAGAACGAGACAGTCAATGGTTGCTTGTGATCGATCAATGTCACTTGGATCTCTACTATACATCTTTTTGTTAATCTTATTTGTCCTGTCTTTTTTCATCTATGTTTCTATCTCATTCTTTCTATCTTTCTTGGAATAGACTAGATATATATATAACACCAATCGTGCCATTAACGATACGAATTATTAAATCAATTCGAGAAGCTAGATACATTCCGTCATTTTATAAATCTTCTAATTATATAAGACTACTTTAACACTTCTATGATACTGTTCTATTCATTTTGTCTCATTAATTGCAATTAGTAATCATTTATACATATATATATATATATGTATATAACAATTTTAAATACATAATATATATATATATATATATATATAACATAAACTTTGAAAATGAAATATCTTTATTTTAATTTGAATAAAATAATGGCTGCTA
>NW_015148978.1:439458-449566 GCF_001465965.1 Polistes dominula
TATTATACCCCTTTTTTTGTATTTTCTTTTCGCTTTCTATTTCTTCTTCTTTTATTTGCGAGCAAGATAATTTTGCTCGATTATTTTCGAAGGTAGTAGAAAGATCATTTAAACGTTGTTCGCACCGAATAATTACGGACGTACTTTTTTCTATCCGTTCACCATCCGTTACTTTTTTCTTCTTCCTACCGACTCTTTCCTTCTCTCTCTCTCTCTCTCTCTCTCTCTCTCTCTCTCTTTCTCATATATATATATTATATACATTTGAGTGGTACTTTTTTCTTTTTATTTCACTCTTTTAACGATCGACTGCGTCATTAAAAAACTGGCGGCAGTTCGATAGAGTAAGAACAGATCGCGAGATAAAGTCGACTCGATTCGATCTTCCCTCCCTCCCACCCTCCCTCACCCCCTTCTCACCTCACCCTTCTTTCTCCTGTTTTAGTTTATTTTTTTGGTTTCATTCTCCCCACCTTTTTGCACTCTTTCGTCGTTAAAAGAAATCGAACTTGTTCTCTCTCTCTCTCTCTCTCTCTCTCTCTGTTTTTTTTTTCGTTTTAGTTCCAATTCGAGGTCCAATTAAAAAGCGAAAATTGGCAAGGCACCCTCTCCCCTATCCTGTTATTTGATTCCGAATATTATTTGAGAATCCAAAACTCGCACTTCTACGGTTTTTTGTTGCACAAGTATTTAGGGGAGAGGGAGTTAGAGATTTAGGGAGGATGAGGGTGGAAGGAAAAAATAAAATAATAAAATAAAAATCAATTAATTTGAAAGTAATAATAGCGGTGGGTGTATATTTTAAATTGAAATATATTAAAAAATATTAATCAATTTTAAAAATTGGAAATTCAAAATGTGGAATAAGAGATTTAGGGAGGTTGAGGGTGAAATGAAAAAATACAAAAAAAAATAAAATAAAATAAAATAAAAATCAATTGATTTAAAAGTAGTAGTGGGCGGTCTAATTATTAAAATTAAATTAAAATTATTGTTAATTAAGTCCAAATATAACGATGAGTGTTAACGCTTGAACATTTTTACACTTAAATAACAAGAAATATTATTTATTTCATCAATGCATAAAATTGCATTTAAAAATGCATTACCTGTATTACCTGGCAATTATTTTATTACACAATACATTGACTATCTTATTTAAAATAATTTTGAATAATATAGAATCCCCGAAAGCAACCTATTTGTATCTATCTCTTTCTCTCTGATGCATCTCGTTTAACAACAAATCAAAGATGTCAACGTGTTAAGAAAACTAGTAGTTGTAAAGGAAGGGATGATGGGTCATCCTTGGTATCAAGAATGAAGTATCGTTATCTTGAGGGGTTTGCTGGGATTCGTGCCGCCTTCGCGCATTAACATGAGCGTAAAATGATCGATCGATCGAACCGAATGAAGGAAGTAAGGAAGGAAGGAAGGAAGAAATGAACGAACGAACGAACGAACGGATAAGATCGTTTGGTAGCAACGATACAGTAAAATACACACATATACACATAATACTCTTCCTTCGTAAGAGAGCAAACATCGAAAAGGGGAACACCATTTACTACCAACCACTACCATTACGATCAACTACTACTAACACACACCACTACCATCATAGTAGTGGCGAGCTTACCACCAGCATCAGCATCGGGCGTCATTGGGAGAGGTAACGTGCCGTGTAAGTCGGTGGGATCGCGATCTCACGAGAGAGGACGCCGGACTTGTGCCCAGCACGCTTCACCGATGAGGAAGAGAAAGAGAAAGAGAAAGAAAGAGAGAGGGAGATAGCAAATCACGATAGGAAGGAGGAGAACTGGGGAGAGACACTCTGCTCGAAGGAAAGAAGAAGAAGAAGAAGAAGACAAAAAAAATACCAAGAGAGAGAGAAGGAGAGTCTCCTGTTTGCATGAGAAAGACAAGGACGAGTATAGTATAGTCTGGTTCTTCCGTATGAGCGTGCACGCTCGCAAAAGAGAGAGAAAGAGAGAGAAAATGCATACCATTGCGCACGAGACGAAGAACGAGGAAGGTGGTGGTAGTGGTGGTGATGGTGGTGGGGGTGGTGGAAGAGGAAAGATATAGACCGATGCGGGTAGGTGCGAGAAGGACGAAGGAACGGTGACGATGGCTTGGTGTGGGCGCGTGTCTGGCAGCTGCCGCTTACAGGTGGTGTGCTTGCTTGGGAACCAACCTCTACGGACCGTTCCCACGGAAGGCCTGGCCCCCACTACGGTCCCTACTGCCGCCCCTTTACCTCTCTTATGCAGGGGCCCGTGGCTATATAAACCGTCATCCTACCCAACAGCCACCACAATCACGCTGATCGTCCAGAAAGGTCGACATAAGAGAGACGCGTTTTAAAACGAATCCACGGATTTGCTTACTCGACTTGATTCGATTTATATATCTTGCTCTCTATCTATTACTAATTTTCCTATTATCTATCTTTATATTTTTCTATCTCTTGTATCAATAGAGATTCGACGAAACAGTGTGTTGTTTACTTGTTAATCGTTTTTATTCGATAATCAAAAACAAAAACAAACAGAGTGCATATGATACATAATATTATACATAAAATATAAAGTATCATTTTATAAAGTGCTGCTAATTATTGGTGTTGTGAGAACGTTGAAAGAAGAGATAAAGGATTAACCATGGAAATGCACGAGCAAATAATCGATGGACAAGAGCAACCCATTTCTAGGACTTATCAATACCGCAAAGTAAGTGTCCTGAATTCATCATTTTTTCTTTTGACGAAAATAAAATAATCCTATAATCAATTTCTATCTATATTTATTCTATTAATTACGATTAGAAAAAACATCAGCTAATAAATTGTTATTGTTCAAATTACAGATTACAAAACCAATGTTGGAACGAAAACGTAGAGCACGTATCAATCATTGTTTGGACTTGCTGAAGGATCTCATGGTTACTGCTTCAGCTCGTGACGGTGAAAACGTAGCGAAATTGGAAAAAGCCAATATTCTCGAATTAACCGTCCGTCATCTTCACAAACTGCAACGTCAGCAACGTTTATCGGCAAATCCGGTGATCGATGCTGATCGTTTCAGAGCTGGTTACACGCATTGCGCTAACGAAGTTAGTCGTTGCTTGGCAGCAACCCCTGGCGTAGATGTAGCCCTTGGTACTAAATTAATGACACACCTTGGACACAAACTAAATTCAATGGACAAGACTGGACCATTAACCATACACGTGGCAGCACCACAATCTTCCCCATCATCATCCAGCGAACTTAGCTCCGACGAATATTCCATGCCACTTACACCAGCTTCCAGTCAACCATCACCAGTTAGGACGGATGTCGATAAGGAAATCTCACAACAGAGTCATCATAGTTTTGCCGAAGGATTATTGAGAGTTGCTAAATCCAACGAACCAATCTGGAGACCTTGGTAAAATTAATGAAATGTTTATTATAAGAGCCCAGCCCTATTATATTCTCAACGTTGGAAAACATTGAGGAAGACTGTTGACCAATGACACTATGATCTCTCTCTCCGGTGCAAATTCGGTTGTGGTGCAATATCATCTGTGATTTCAAACGGATGATCTTCAAGTAATCGAAACAGAAATATGTAATAATTGAAGAATTTCCTCTTGGAATGGGGGAAACAAGAAAAATCTTCTTCCAATGAAGGAAGAAGAAGAAGAAGAAGAAGAAGAGGAAGTTCAAATATTTTTAAGAAGAATACGAAATAACATATTGTCCTAACGAAGAACCAAGATCTCCAAACGAATTATCGGAGAAATAAGACAAGACTAGACTAAACTAAACGAAACGAAAGAACGACAAACTAATAGTGGAAGTCATATTCTATTTGTTTTCGTTATTTTCTCGCGTAATACGAAACAAATCTACCTGAAGACCTGAGCTTTTTATTTCGCGTTATCGATTAATACATATCAACATTTAATTAAAAAGTATTAAGGTCTCAATATATATAAATATATATATTAAAAAATAATTAATCGTAAAGTCGTAATAAACACAAAACGGTTGAAGTTTTAATTTAGATAATATCGATGGTTACATTTTTTTCTATTATTTGTTTAATACTTTTATCGAAATATACATATCTTGTTTAATTAGTCACGAATTTCTTCACGAGAGAATAATTGAAGATAAAGAGTTTTTTTTTTTTTTTTTTATTTAAAAAATTGATATTAAATAAGATATCATCGTTGCCTTATAGTTTTATTGATTTTGAATAATCAAAAAAAAAAAAAAGAAAAAAAATGTTGGGATAAAACATAATTAAGAATACAACTCGTGATGAAAACGTTTATTGTACATATATATGCGTTTCCTCCTCCGTCGAAATGAAAGAGATCATCTTTTAATCTTTTAATTAGATTTTTTTGTTTATCTTTGTTAAAACACATTCGTGACTGGTATTTCTTTTTCATACGAAACAATTTGTTTAAATATCTCATATAAAAATATGAAATATAATAGCATCATATTATCAGATTTCAAAAAAAATGTAACAAGTTTAACAAGAAATTATAATTAAAAAAAAAAAAAAAGAATAATTAACAATAAAAAAAAAAACAAAACGAACAAATAACAAATAAACAATTAATTTATGTAATATTTAATAACGTAAGATAAGAAATGCCGGTATTATCGAATGTGTTAAAATGATATCATTCGCGAAATGTGCATGTTAAATTTTAAGTAAAAGTAAAAGAAACAAAAAACAAAAAAAAAAGAAAGATGTCGCCATAAGACGTTTGAGAGGAGGATATTGTGATAGAGAAACGTGTACCTGTGATATTTACTCTAGTAGAATTAATAAAATGATACTAAAGTTTTATTAAAACATGTTTCAATGACTATTCAACATTTATAAATGATATAAATACTACATTTCATAAACCTTTATCCTTTTTTCCTTATCACGTGATCGTTTGTAATAATATGGCGTCCGTTTCGTAACCATAGCTCATTAGAATTACTTTTCTTCTTTTTTTTTCCTCAATTCTTATTTCTTCTTTTTACAAGAAGAAAAATAAGGTTGAAAAATGAAAATTCAAATTAACGAAAAGAAAATAAATATGCTCGATCGGATTGATATATATATATATATATATATATATATATATATATGTATATATATTTTTTTTTAAATGTATAAAAAATACGTGCGTAATGTGCATGCAATTATCAGAAAGAACAAGGATAATAAAAATGCGTAATCGAGAAAGAGTGACATTGATTATAATGTTGATTACTTACTCTACGACACTTCTTCTATCATGGAATCCGGGTGATTCATTCCTTATCGTTTCCCCCGCTTCTGAAATGATATAGAACACCACTTAGTATGCGTGTATGAAATAGAAACTCTGTTGGCGCCGGAGTGCAAGAGCGGCGTAACGCACGTAAACACATAACCTTGAAATGAAATATGCTGCTGCATAAATCTTTCAAGATCGATATTGACGTTAGATAATAAATAAAGGAAAGAAAAGAAAAGTGAAAAAAAAAAAAAGAGAAAAATCAAAGGGTAGGATATCTAACCTCGAAACACTTTCACACGTGGGAAAATAAAGAAGATGAAAAACATGAAAGGATGAACCTCTTTTCGTTGATCCGATCGAAAGTTTATGATTGATGACACACGATCGTTCAAAGTAAGCACCTTTAACTAACTGAACGAAACATCTAAACGATCGATCTAATAAAATCCTATCCGTTATTTATTAGCGTACGATGATAACTACTCCTTCTATCAAATAAATACATAAGACACACGATATCTATGTTTAGAACACACTCTCTCACTCTCTCTCGCATTACAATAGGCCATTGGCGATTTGCCAAGAAGACGAAACATCAATTTCAACCATCCAATTTGAAACCTGCTTCTAGGTATTGTTAGGGGGAGAACTGGGCCAATGAAAAACGTTTATTCGTTTGGTATGCGCGATATAAAATACGCGGGATGTGACCCAACTTATTTTTTATTGCGATAAGTTGCAACGTTTGAATAATCAAGAAAAATAAAAGACAAAAATGAAAAAGATAAAGATTAAAATGAATATGACAATGACGATGATGATGATGATGATGATGCTGCTGCTACTGAAGAAAAAGAAGTAAGAGGAGAAGAAATATGAGAAGGATTCAAATAACACATCAGCAGCAGCAACACAAGTAGCTGCAGTTTAACAATGTATTAGTGCATCGGTAGGCTGATTTAACCCACGATGCGGCGCTAACCTCGTTAAAATTCGCGAACACTCGTTAACGCCGAACGTAGAACCTTAGAGAGGCGATAAGTTATTGATTCGTTGTTAACCGGTCGAACAAGTCAAAGATCCGACCAATGAGACGTCTGCGAGACGTGACTTCAAACGCGCCACGCGCCTTCTCTTTCTTTCTTTCTTATTTCTCGTTTTCTATCTTTTTTCTATCTTACTCTTACCTTTCTTTCACTCTCCCCACTCTTACTCGCAATCTTTCTCTTTCTCTCACGTTCTATCCCTTTTTTTTTCTTCTTCTTTCTCTCTTTCTCTAATACACGCGCGCGCCAAGTAACTCAAGCGAATAGAGACGATTTAGGTTAGCATCATCGGCACTAAAACAACTCCACGTCTTATGTACTTTCTTAGACACGATCGCGACACAAATAACGTCCCTGACGAAAACCGATCGGATCTGGTTGTCTATTCGCAAATAATAGATCATCGTGCGTCGACCTCTCCTACATTCTTTTTCGTTGAATGCGCGGCAAACAACACGAGCGCCCTTCAAGGTTAAATCGTCGATCGAAAAGCGATCTTCAGTCACATACACGCATCAACGTGTACGCACAGTGAGACACACGGCCTATCATAAACTTTAGATATAAATACTACGTACTTGCTAACATAAATAATCCAATAATCTTACCAGCTTCGATAACACTCTCTTTATCCTTCCCAAACGATTCACAAACCTACACGTTGCCCGTTAAAAAGCGGGAAACTATTGGATCACGATTTACTCTTATAACACGTGCTAGTACTACAGGTGCACGGTTGCGCTTCGCAGCCATCTTGCGGTAGATCATGAAAACGCTACTTGGTCGTGTCGGTAAAGTAGATTTACCGATGATAATTTTAATCAAGTTAGGAATACATTTTTTGTAAATAAATAAAATATTATTACAGAATACATATACCATAATATATTTTCAACTATAATTGAATATTATTTGTCATGAGTGTTCGATATTCAATCGATCTCAATTTGTTATTTATTTTATATCTATATTAATAATAATAATATTTACTGGATCTGTGAAATAAAAAAACTTTTTTAGAATTTTACAAATATCAAACGAGTTAGAGAATATTTTTTTTCAGATAAACCATATATTGATCGTATTTGTTTGGTTTCCATCGAGTTTCCATATCAACCGATCAAACATGCAAGATTGCAATACGTTGCACTGTGCATGGATCACAGTTACATAAACACAGTTTTTTTTTATACGTATATATATATATATATTTGCATATAACACACAATTACAATATTAAAAAAAAAAGATTATTATATTTCAAATTATATATATATAAATAGATAGATATTATTTATTATAAAAAATGGTTCGAAGACAAGTAATTCAAGCGAATA
Organism: Polistes dominula; assembly: GCF_001465965.1. Next base: position 447,125 of record NW_015148978.1, read on the forward strand.
TGTATTCAACATATCACTTGAAGCCTGGACAAACGTTAGAAAATACTAAAGTAAGCTGCTTCTTTCTTAAATAAACTTGACGAGGAGAGTCTGTTACGTATTAAATAACTTAACAACATTGTACACAGATATCCGAGAGGAAACTGGCATTGATAGCCTCTGAAAGCGCTTTTCAACGCTTCGTTGATTACGTTAATCAGCCACAAAGATTGGCCGAAGAAAGGGAAGTAGCAAAAGCGAAATTGAATGCTATTAGGAAGGCAACTTATGAAATGTCTAAGACATGGGACAATACTGTTGAGGTATTATATATTTTATGAAGTTTTTTATTTTTTTTTTTTTTTTTAGTTAGAATAAATAAAACAGTATTTCTCAACTTTTAATTCCTGGTTCTGATAAGGTGTGAATAATATTGTAATTATAGTTTTTTGTTTACAGAATATCAAAAGAAGAAGAAAAGAGGAACTGTTGAATAAACGGAAGATAGAAGAAGAGAAAAGAAAAGAATTTGTTAAAGAAATGACAGCAAAAAATGCTGCTGAACGTGCAGAAATAGTACGACAAGCACGAACTTTACTTCTTTATAAACAACCACAATGCAGACGGATCAATAGAGCAATGCTCGTATCGGAGGTATATTATAGAAGAGTTTTGCAAAAAAAAAAAAAAAATGAGACTCAACATTTCAGGTTGCTTTATAATTTTAGTCTGTAATTTAATAAAAAAAAAAAAAAAAAAACAAGCAAAAGAAATAAGTCAATATTTTGTTAATTATTTTTAGTGTCTAAGAGAATTAAATGCTCAAGTTGAATTTCAAAAAACTATTAAACAAATGGATGATCAACAAGAAAATGAATACGTTGAATTGATTAAAAAAGATGTCGAAAAATATGAGCAAGAAGAAAAGAAAAAAATCGAAGAACGTAAGATGAAAATTGAAATGTATGCTATGAAATTAAAGAATCAGTAAGTTTGTTTTTTTTCTCTTTTTTTGAATTTATTAACACTTTAATGGCCGCTCACACAACATGTGTGTGTGTGTGTGTGTGATAGCCGGAACAACCGTTATTCGCCGTTATTTATTTATAACTTTTTATATTTATAATTACATAAAATTAAATGTTGTTTTATGTTAATTTTGTCGTGAATTTTATCAAATCTGTTTTTTTTTAAATGAATTCTTCAAAAATATTATCGACGATGTTTGACTGCGTAGACGTGCGGCCATTAAAGTGTTAATTCAAAAATTACATCGTAATGTATATTATTTGTTCTTTTATGTGTGTTTTCAAGGATTGATGAAAATGCAAAAATACGAGAGATTGAAAAAAATGAAGAATTCAAGATAGAAATACAAGATCGATTAAATATTAATAGAGATTTACAAATTATGAAAGAATCACAGGCTAAAGAAGTAAGCTCATTGTTAAACAAAAATATCAATATTCATATTAATAAAATAAAATTACTATAAATAATAAGACAAATTCTTTATAGGAATTGAAAAGGAAGAAAGAATTGCAAAAAGATTTTTTAAAATCGATCGATGAGAAGAAACGTGCCGAACTCGAATCAAAACGTAAAGAAAAATTCGAAGATTTGGCTATCGATATATACAACAGATCTAAATCTCGAATAAAAAAGATGTTGAAAGAAAGGGCACAAAAGGAAAAACAATCTAGAGAACAGAGAGCAAATTTTATTGGTAAAAAAACAATAAAATAATTATACGAAACTTACATGAAACAAACAACATGTTAATTGTAATTTTTCCATGATTGGAATTGCAGGTGAAAAATTTGCTACTCTCATGGATTCCACTGGTAAAATTGAGAAAGAAAAAGTAAATTTTGCTAAAGCTGTTGACGAGATAGAAAAAAATGCTATTGAAAGATACAAAACTAGAAAAGATTACGAGATTGCTATGAGAGCTGTTAGAATCGAAGATAAACGTAATGACGATGCTGTTAAGATAAAATTACAAAAAGATGAAAAAGATATGCAAACTTGGGAAACATTGCAAAGATTTAAAAGAGACGAATATAATAAACAAGTGGAATTAAATGATCGAATTGAGGAACGAAATAGAAAAATCAATTATGCTCGTGATTTGAAAAAACATATGGTATAAGAAATATTTCTAATTCAATATATTAAGAATTGGTTGTATTTTTTTTTTTTTGTTTGTTTTTAAATAGGAATTACAAAAAGAGGAACGTGAATATCAAAATCGTATTGATGACGATTTTAATGAGATGAAAGGTGCTATTAAACAAGACAACGAAAGAGTTTTGTCTTACAGTCAACAAGCTTTAGAAGAATCTAAAGGAGTTAGACCACTTTATCCTATTTTAAAAGCTATCCAGGTATTAATTTGTTATTAATTATTATTTTTAAATGCATGTGCTAGAATCTGATGTGTGAAATTTAAAAAAAAAAAAA
>NW_015148978.1:458498-604669 GCF_001465965.1 Polistes dominula
TCAATATTTAGCGAATAAATTATACTTAATTAAAAATATTCATTAAAAATAAAAAAGACAAAAGAACTTTAACCCTTTGATTGTGAAATGCTCTAAAAATGAAAGCACTTTGCTTGAGCAGTACACTGTTCGCAGTTATGATTGTTGTCAAAGGGTTAAGGAAAGTTAAATAAAACAACCATTATTTGGTTATTGTATATATATATACTGAAAAATTGAAATTTTGAAAAATATCTTCCTACTTTTAGTTAAACTAAATATTATCACTCTGATAAAAATTTGAATATATGCATATATATATATATAGTAGAAGTGGGAATACTATTTATAGGAATAATTTCTTTTTTAATATATTAATATATTAATTCGTTTAAATATATTACGTTGAACACATCGAACGAAATGTGATCTATAGGATATAAAATCTATATAATATAACACTTAACATCTTTATTACATACCTTTATTACATATGCGCATTGACATTCATGGCAGTTGGTAGTAGAGCTTTGTGTATTGCAGCTGGTATAACAATGTAGTACAATTTAATCTTTGAAAATTGAAGCATAACACACTTTTTATTATTTTCAAAAAATTATTTAACTTATTAGAAACAAATGTAACTTTAACAAGATACATTATGTTAAATATTTATCAATAAGTATATACCTATTTAATATATATATATATATAAAAACAAAATGAATTTAAGTCAACACAATACTTTTTTTTTTTGCATCTTATTATTTAAAATATAAATACAAACTCTTGAGAAAATTAATTATGAAAGAAATGAAAAAATCAAGAACGTTCATATTTCAAAATTAATAATATCGCAAGATATATATATATATATATATCAATCTTTATAATTGTTTTTATAAAACAATTCTAAAATCTATCATATACGTATGGTATGTGCATGTAAGTACATCAAATAGATTTTTCAGACACTTGTCATTGTAAATATACTTACTTTAAAATGCGCGCAAGTGAGAGCTCCTTATTTATATATATATAAACACACATACGTATTTAATGAATTATTTAATTAAAACAGCAATATATATTGCTTTTAATATAACACTGCATTTGTATAGGTACATGGTATATGCTATCCATGTTCAAATATAAATGTAAGTTAACATATATATATATATGAAATAAAAAGTTCTGATATTTATATACAGAATTATGTGTGTGGAATGTTGTTTCAATAATATATATATATATATATCCCAGGTATATATATTTTCATTTAAAAATTAAACATTCTTATACATATATTATAATATAAAATAAGAAGACGGAGTAGATAAGTACATCGTTTAATATTAACAATATAAAAGAAGGAAATATATATGACAAAGAAAGAAAAGAAAAAAAAAGAAATAGAAAAAAAAATTGTATAAAAATGAGAAATAATTTTGCTTTTTCTGCTTTTTATATAGAAACACATTCTAACTGATATTTTTCGAATGTACATCTTTATTAAACAAATACAGTTGACGTCTTAATATTATTTATATATATATATACATATATATAATATATATATATATAGATATTATATATATATATATAATATATATACATATATATTATGTCGATATAGATCGTATTTCATTTTCCTAGCCTGTGCAGCGTATATATGCGACCGCGCGCGTGTGTACGTGTGTCATATACTATTGCTAAACATCTCTTTTATTTATTTATTTATTTAATTTAATTTTATTTATTTATTTATTATTTTCATTTTATTATTTGAGAACGATTTTTTCATGTGTTTTGTTCCGTTTTTTTTTTTTTTTTTTTATTTTATTCTGTTTTGGGAGAATAACAATTGTTAATTTGACGTTTGTGTGCGTCGCGTGCAGACGCGCCGAGTAACTCAGTGTGTCGTAGTATATAATCATAAAAAATGAAAATGAAAATTTGATATTTTAATAATAAACATTGCCTCTCTCCTTAGCCATATGTCTTCACACACACACGTTACGTAATTAGAAACGTGATTTAGCGCGTAGATAATAGTTAATCGTTACCCATAATAATTAAATTCCTTATAGCTGTGTTTATTCTATTATAATAATCGTTACTTAATCTTATTAGTTAACACACAATCAATTTGCGATGGGAGGGAATTTAATCGGCCCGTAATAATAATCAAATTACGGTGCCTATAATATTCTATTCTTTTTTTCACGGTAGCTGATTAATTATTAATTATATTCATTTATATGACAACGTCGCTCTCTCTCTCTCTCTCTCTCTCTCTCGCTCTCTTTTGGATAATCTCGATATTCCTTCTCTCTCATTACTCTTTTTATTTTATTTTAATCATTATTTTAGTTTAGTTTATTGTTATAATTATTATTATTATTATTATTATTATTATTATTATTTATTTATTTTATTTTTATATTTATTTATTTTATTATTTTTCTTCTTTTTGAAATCTCTGAAATATCGTTACTATATTGATAATCGTGTGAAAGGACGCGGCGTGTCATTTTGCGCATATTTTTTTTTTTTCTCTCTTTTTATCATATATATCTGGTTGGTTTTTTTTTTCCACATTTTCTTTTCCCTTCTTTTTTTTTTTGTAATTTTTCTCTTTTTTTTTTCTCTTTTTTTCTCTTTTTTTCTTTTTAAATTAGTCACGTAACTTTTTGTTTTGTAAATGTGTTTAAACGTGTAATGAATGTATGTATAGAATGTATGTATGTATGTATAGCATGTATGTATGTACGTAAAGAGTTGTGCAATTTTTTTTTAATCTTAAACCAGAAATGATATCTCCAGTTTCGAGTGACATTCTTAGTACAGATAATAAGTAATGTTTTTTTAATTTTATTCGCAAAGAAATCATCAATATTTTGTGTTCACGTGTATATATATATATAACGTGTGTTCATTTATTTGTATCTGTCGTGTTAGAAAATTGTTTTCTTCTTTTTTTTTTGGTCACAAATTACACATCCTTTCCATAATCACGCGTAAAATTGAAAATATCCGGGACAACCATTGAGGTACCATTACGTGTATTTAAGCATTATAGAGAATATGTTCAAATATATACGTAAACATACATACATGAGAGAGTGCATGTGCATATGTGTACGTACATGTTTATAGCTGCCTACAAAATACAATGGTACGTTTTTTTTTTATAAATTCATACCTTTTCTCTCTCTCTCTCTCTTTCTATTTCTTTCTTTACTTTTCACTTTATCTGATTCTTTTTTTTTTCATTTTGTTTAATATCTTCATCATCATCATCATCATATCATCATAATCATTATCATCATCATCATTATCATTATCATTTGCAAACGGTGTAGATATATCTTCATATGTGTGTATATATTTATATATATATTTATTTATTTTTATATATATATATATATAATATATATATATTTATATTATTATAGTATAATCTAGTCGATTTTCATTTGTTCTTCTTCATAGTTTCTCCATTTTCCATCATACAATTAATAATTAAGTACATCATTCAAAGTAGGTTGCATACACGCGCCATTTTTTCTTTCTTCTTCTTCTTCCTGCCTTGAGATTTCTTCTTCTTTAAATGATTCACATATTTAGGTGCAGTTTTGTCGTGTTACGTTTGATGAGATTTTGCAAAGAAAACTTTATTGAAATACATTTTTCTGATTATTTTTGTATCCCTTTAAAAACGCCAACCTCCACCTACCAGCCCCCCCCCCAAACCCTCAACCCCTATCTCCTAAATAGTTCAATAGATGATTGAATGTGAAAAAAATGCCGATAATGCACGTCCGCTTAAGAGTTCCGTCTATTCTTTCATTTTATCATTGAGGACAAACCGTGTCATTCGTTTTCTTATACGAGTAGTCTGCTTTTGTATTATATTCCAACGGTTCTCACTTTCAGCTGACAAAGGATAATATATAGCAACTTAATTTTAATGTGCAACGTTTTACTAATAATAGTATTATGTATGTATATATATATATATATATATATACCTGTGTGTGTATTTGAACGTGTCCGTTTAATAAGTTTTCTTTCATATCAAAGCGTTTAAAGATAATTAAAATTCGATTTTAATATACTCGTACGTAAAAATATTCACAATTCAATATAGATTAATACTCTTAAATTATTTAACGCTAGAACTACTCCCATTTTATATTTTATTATATATATATATATCATATTTAATCGATTTGAGAACAAAAGAAAATAATATCTCATATAAAATGCATTGAAATTTTAATAATTTAAAGTTTGGTAGTTCTAATGTTAAATTTAATAAACTTATCATATTTTTCTAAAATTATTCAAATTTAAAATAATAATAGTACTATATATAACTAATATAATTAGTACTATATAGTACTAATTAATATATAATATTAATATATATATATAACTAAATCATTTTTTTAATATTTATAACCAACAGATATTTGAAATTATACAAAATAGTTATATATATATATTAAAATGCTTAGAAAAGTACAATGAATTTTTTTTTTTCATTTTTCTTTCTTTTTCTTCTTCTTTATATGTCCGCATACGGTAGAATAATCATTCCATTTGTGTCTCTCTGATTGAATTAATTATTAAAAAAGAATTTTTTGTTGTTTTGTGAAAACGGTGATTTTTTTTCTTTCGTAGGCATTTTCACCGATTTTGATGACATGATTTGTTAATACAAAAAGCGTTTTTTTATATGTATTGATATATATATTTTCATAATTATAATTCATAATAATATCAAATGATCTACCGTATATGGAAATTTAGGGCAAATTGCGTACACTTATATCACGTATGTATGTATGTATACATATACCTATTCGAAAGAAGAAACAAGTATAGCGTTATATGTATATATATATATATATTCTATTTATTTGCTATGAAAAGCATTAATAGAGATGATGGCCTTATTATTTTATTTTATATTCTTTTTTTTCTTATTATTTTTCTTTGTCTTCATTATAACGTATTGGATTTAGAGAAATATTTCATTGATATTCATGAAATATTGATCAAATATATAAAAACAAAATGATTAACAGAAAGTACAGTTATAATGTTCACAAATAACATGTGTGCGTATGTATATGTATATGTGTTGTGTGTGTGTGTATGTATGTATGTATTTTTATTTTTTTATTTTAAGTGTTTTCTGTATGTTAAAACTTTTACATTGATCATTAGGAAACCCAAAGAAAATAATTCATATGAAATGAGATAAACTAACAACAACGATTTAAAACAAAGAAGATCAAGAGAAAAGTAATTAGATATAATATAAGAAAAAAAAAAGAAAAAAAAAATTAAAATAGAATAATATGAGAATTAGAATTTGACTTATTATATGGCAAGTTAACAATCACGACTTGGCAGAGATACCTTACAATAGATTAATCATAAGGTGTTCTTTACACAAAAATGTCTTTTAAAACTTCTGACAAATCTCTTATAAAAATGATATGATATGCTCGTTGGAAAAATAAGTTGTTCATATTATAGTTTTCTTATTTTTTTTCTTCTTCTTCTTCTTCTTCTTTCTTCTTCTTCTTCTTCTTCTATGAATATAGATATATCCGTACACAAATTTTTTTCTCTCATTTTGTTTGTCTCAGTTCTAAGTAAAGTATTTTCCGATATTTAAATCGGTTTATTATTTTTTTTTTTTTTTTTTATAACACTAAATACATAATAATAATAATAAATACATACAATGAAGTATCCGTTCATTAATTCGCAGCGAGTAGTCTCTTCTCTTCGCATGATAATGATTTATATTCTTTATATTTTTTTTTTTTCTTTAACAAAAGAAAGAAAAAAACAAACAAACAAACAAATCATTTTACACGTTGCATTTCAATCAATCATTGCACGTTTGTTTGAAATAATATAGAAGCATTTTTATTGAGCGAGAACGATCAGTATGATTTTACTAAAGCGCGTCACAACCATAGATATATGTATGTATATGTGTATGTATATGTATGTATGCATGTATGTATTTAATGTGCAAGTAACATATAAATATTATGACATGATGCACACATACTTTAGTATGCATATACACCACCTAATTGCCAAGAGAAACATGTCTATTTATTTTAACACCTTAATTCCTATATATGTGTATGGTATTTATGTATGTATTTATGTATGTATATGCTGTTTTATTCACGTAATTATGTATTTTGTTATTTAAATAGTATCATCTAATTGTAAAATACAACAATCACGGTAGAATAGCTTGATTCTAAACGCATTTATTGTTTGCGTCAGTGATTTAAATCAGTTTTGAGTTCGCTATTAAAATATAGAGTATAGAATTCAACATACTACCGCTTGAAAAGGCACATAAAAACTAGTTGCTCTGTTAAAAGATAGAGAAAGAGAGAGAAATATAGATGAGAATTAACCCTTTGAGTGTGTTGAATACATTTAAATAAAATGTTATGTAGAAAGCGAATAATTTCAAAATAATCAATTATATTTAATAATTAAACAGTTCTAGTTTATGAATATAATTGACGCATATATGCGTTGATAATAGCACTCTAAGGGTTAATGAGAGTGAATGAACAAGATAGATAGATAGATCTCTGTTAAAAGATAGAGAGAGAGAGAGAGAGAGAAATATAGATGAGAATAACCCTTTGAGTGTGTTGAATACTTTTAACTAAAATGTTTTGTAGAAACAGAATAATTGAAAAATAATCAATTACAATTAATAATTAAAATTTTAAATATATGAAGTTTCTGAATATAATTGAATTGATTAATATAAACATATATTATATTATTTTATATTAATATTAATAAACGCATATATGCGTTGATAACACTCTAAGGGTTGATGAAAGTTAGTGAGTGAGTAAGATAGATAGATAGATAGATTGATAGATAGATAGATGAAGAGTAATTGCACAATGATTTATAAAAAAATAAAAAACCCCTTCGTCATTATTTGAAGAATTAATAATAGGTGCACTTGATGCGCGCTGTACTGTACTTGCATTTAGAATAAAAAACACATCTCTCACATTCATAGCATAATCATAATCTCACAGCGGATTAATGAATGGAAACAATGTATGTATTGTATAATTACATGTGTCATCTTCTTCCTCCTCCTCCTCCTCTCTTCTTTTTCATCCTCCTCCTCTACATACATGTATATAGTACACACATGTAAGTATATACTTAACAGGTATAGACCACATACGCAGAGAAAATTGTTGGGCGTATTGATAGTCATATACACATTGCATATACATAATATGTATACGGATATGATGTTTTAATGCATAAGTGTACTTAACGGTGAAGCACTATCATAAGATGCGCGGCAATGTCCTTACTAAATTTTTGTTATCAGCTAAAAATGTCCTGTGTCGTGTCGTCCTTGTTGTATCTGTCACATACGGTCAGGAAGGAACATTGTGCAAATTTATCCAAGGATTATTTCTTTTTTTTTTCTTTTCTTTTCTTTTCTTTTTCCTCCATTCTTTCCTTCTTTATTTATTATTATTATTATTATTATTGTTAATATTAATATTAATATTATTATTATTAGTATTATTATTATTAGTATTATTATATATTATATATTCCTTTTTGCTTTTCTTTTACTTAAAAAATAAAATGTGTGAAAAATTGGGCAAATTCGCTAAAATTTGTTTGCCAGGAGGATTATTTGTTTCGCGATCAATCGGCGTTGTGTTTTTGACGATTCCTTTTAACGATCTACGAAATTTTGGGTTTTTTTTTTTTTTATGAAAAATTGCCGTTTTTCTTTTTTTTTTTTTAACGATATATATACGTGTGTGCGCGTGTCTCTGTATATATATATATATATATATATATATATATATATGTGATTGTGTTTTATTTCTTTTCCAAGCATTTTTTTTCGAAGAAATTTTATTACGTAGATAAAGAGAGGATACGTTTGTGAGATCAAATATCGTTTAAACTTGGATAGAAAGAGAGATTATTATAGAGAAAGATAGAAATGGAGAGATATAGAGAAGAAGATAGTAAAACGGAGAAAAAAAGAGAGACCGAAGGATCTAATAAAAAGGAAGAAAATACGCATCTCATTATCGTCCATTTTTTTTTCTCTGTTCTCCAATAGAATATTAACTGCCTGTAGAGCTGATTATTATTTAATATAATATTGGATAATAGTATTAAGATGTATTATATATATATATGTATATGTAACGTTAGTAAAAAAAAAAAAAAAAAGAAAAAAGAAAGAAAACAAAATAATATATCAATGATTGATAAAATAGTAATCATAGAATAGAATAAAAGGATAATAGTAAGGAGTATAAAAAAAAGTTTCCCTTGCCTACGATTACTAAATATGTATACATATGTGTATGTATGTATGTATGTATGTATGTATTTATGTATGTATGTATATATAGGTCGATAATATACATATATATATATATATATGTATATAAATTAATTTGCTGCGAGTTTTTACCGAGTGTTCACCGAGAAATTAGTCCTCGGTGCATATCCTTGTTTTTTTTTTTTGTTCTTTTTAAATTTTTGTTATTTTTTTGTTTTTGTTTTTAGTTTAAGTATCTCTTGCGTGCCCGTGTAAATAATTAATCTACCAAGAAAAATACATCAACGCGACGTATCATAGGTAGAAAGATTTTCAAACTATTCGATTAAAGCGTCCCGCACTCTTACAAATTCCATTGATACGTAAGAAGAGTACTAAAAACTGACTGCCGCGTGTCATTGCCTTGCAATGGATCGATCATGCCAACTACTACGGGGACGGATACAATGTGTGACGCTTTTATCAAATCGCAAAGTTCGCGAGCCTATAACAGCAGCCTATATATCGTTTTGACGTATAGAAGTTTCTAGTTAGTTAGTTTTCAAAGTAAGTAGGTGGTAATGCAAAAAATGTACTTCCTTGAAAGTTACTTCAAATGTATATATAATAACAACGTTTTGTTATTATTCGGCAATCGTCGTCTTATAAATAATTAAACGTCAAGATTGCAGGCAACGTCATACGCATCGCGTATATAACAGCGTCATAGATGGTTTCTCATCGAGGAATGGAGGGGTTTTTCAAAGATATAGGAAATTTTGGCGTTCCTTCGGACAGTCCTGTACTCGTCTAACGATACCATCTTGAATATAATAAGGATGATGACGAACGTTTTAAGAGGAGGGATTAATAGTAATTTAAACGTCACGATGATCCCATTCCAAATCGTGAGGTGAATTATGATGACGGTGTCGGCCGTTGTTAAGACCGCAATCATTTTCACAATCAGAGCTGTCGATGTCCTCGTCTCTGAAGGAACCTTCATCGGAATCTGAACTTCCGGAATCGTCAACGTCCTCGTCTCTATGGCTCTGATGAGATTCGTGTTCGGTCAGCCTATCCATCGGGTTGACAGTTATGGCAAGAGCCGAATCGTCCCAGGCCATTTCCGTTTCGGCTGCCAATTCGTCGCCAGCCGATCGTCGCCGTTTTGCTGCACCTCGAACTCTAGCCGCCCCAACGACGGCCATTAATAGCAAAAAACCGATGCAGGCAGCAGCAACGATCGTAACTGCGTGACTACCCCCAGCACCCCCACCGACCGTTCTTCTACCTTCGTGGATTACGCTGGTCGCGTAACCTTCCGGTACTTCGGCGTGATGAGGGGATTCTTGCATGTGTCCGGGAAGAGGTTCAACGATTCGGGCCATTGGTGGTTCGCCCGAGCTACTGTGTGGCAATACTGTAGTTTTTTCTTTCGGATGAATCACGGCTAGTGTTTGGACGTATTCGTTACTAGCGAAACGGCCGCTTAATTCGGAACAAGTAAGTTTGAATACACGATCGAGATAATATGCTGGTTTACGATTCGTATACATGATCAGTCGAATGAGTTGTTGATAATTGTAAGGCGTGTCAGCGCCAGAAAGGACAACACCGTCACGATCTACGCGTGCGCTTATGGAATGGAATCTACGAAGTGCATCACCTGGTAAACCTAAACTCTCGTGGTCGGGATTTAAACTGGGATAAACGCTGACGGCGCAAGCATCCAATCTCGCTGCGGAGCCAGCGGTAACACGTGCATCGGGGAAAACGCGAACGCCCAAACGAAAGTCGGCGTATTCCCTAGCTACGTAACCGGTACCGTTAACGCTTATTCCAGGTCGAGGTGGTGGTAATACGGTCACGTAAGATTGCACGATTGGGACTGGCAGTTCTGAACCTTCGCTACCTACACAAACGACGGCAGTATCGAGACGGAAATTTCGACGACCGGGAGTTGGGAAGCGTCGTGCATTAGAATATCCTATACGACGAAGGAGAGTTTCGACGTTCGTACGATTATCACCGTCTATGCGTACCTCCGTTAAATCGGAATTGGTAAGCAACTGTGTACCTGGTTGAAGTAGGTCCATGGACGGTACGTGTAAGCCCTCTTGACAACGCCTCAAACAGGATAATACGTCAGGTTTTTCATTACGACCTACGAGAACCGAGAGACCGGCGAGATAACCACGAAAATGATGTTTCGTTCTATTATCCGAGCCCTGCCAACAAGCTCCAACAACGAGCATCGTATTAACATCTTTCGCGGGATGCAACGGCCAATCGTCGATAACCTCAGGGTTCTTCTCATCCGTACGCCATTCCTCGCCATCGACAAAAAGACTTACGCGTGGGAAGTCGACTTGTATGGCATAATGATGCCACTTATCGTCGCATACTTGACCGAGCTTCCAACGCCACTCAGCCGGACGGAAGATGTTTGGATCGCCTTCAGAGAAGTCTCGTCGTAGTAACAAGATCAGTCTACAATTTCTTATGAACAAAGCGTAATGATGCCTGTTCATCTCTGAAACACGAGAGAACAAAAGCGTTATTATTATCCACGAGTATGAGAAAGATCTATTTTTTAGAGGAGGACAAAACAAAAAAAAAAAAGAAAGAAAAATCAGCACACCGAAAGAAAGAAAACTTTGAATGCTTACTATGATCATCAGCGGCACAAAGGATATGTTCCTTAACGTGAGGATCTTGCCTTAACCTTGGACGATGCTTAACCCATGCGCTGATAGTAAACTTTTGTGCCAGAGAATGTTCCAATACATTATTCGGTACTATTGCGGCTGAATCAACCCCATCAAATTCAAAAATTTCATCGGCATCCCTGCCCTCGTCGCGAGATAAAGAAGCGGTCCATGATGTAGATGGTCCTGGTGTTGGTAAAAGATCAACGCTATCGTGAGATGCACCGCAAAGTTTTCGTTGACTTCGTACGGTATAAGTATCGCGATCGCAGCCCTTTCCAATGTGATCGGTCACGAGATTCAAGGTAGCTCGAATGTTACGCAATATACATGGTGCATCACAGAGGTCCAATTTAGCAGATGGTAAGAGTGGTTGAGATCCTGAACCAGCAGCATAGTCAACTCTCTCTGGAATACCTCTCCAGCCTGGTGTGCACACTCGATTCACCTTAATGGTCACCATGGCTGGTGCTGATTGTTTCATTCCACAATCATAGGCTACCACGCTCAGAATGTAATTGTGGGAACGCTCGTAATCCAATGGCTCTGTGTTACGTATAGCACCTTCATTGTCAATAATGAACGGCTGGTCCGCTGTTAGAATCTCGTATTTGCATATGTCCCCGAATTTCGGAGTGCAATCTCTGTCAGACGCTTCGACGCGTACAACCTCCTCGTAAAGCCGTCCTTCATCTACGGTGCTAACGTAAGCTGGTTGTAGAAATTGTGGAGCATATTCGTTAACATCTACCACTGTGATATGAACCGTTGCACTGAAATAACATCGACGTAATTCTTTATTTTTATCTTAATCATAAGCAAAAAGAAAAAAAAAAATTTAATACGATTAAAAAAAAAATAAACATACATATTTAAAAGAGAAAACTTTGAGAGAGAAAAATAATAATATTAATAATAATAATAATAATTTTAACGACGATAATAATTATAATATATTAAAAACATTTTTTTTATCATAAAATACGATATAATTATTCTCATTTTTGAAAAACAATAAATTACAGCATTAGCGCAAAGACGTGTGCATATGACTTTGGCATTTTGCCGTGCGAAGACTCTCGATCTATCGACCCAAATATTTAACATCATTTCTTAAACAAATGTTCAAGAGTTAGAACAATGTTTGTTCTATCGAAATATTTCCTCTTAAGTTTCTATCTAAACGTTTTCTCTCTAAAGTACTTATATACATATATATATATACATATGATTATAATATACAATACATATGTGTATATATATATCTATATGTAAAACATACTTCTCAGATTGTCCACCGTTACAGCCAACAGCTGCGATGTCAAATTTGTAATTACGTCGTTTTTCACAATTTAAAACCCTTAGGGCTCTTAATTCGGCCATTCCCTTCTCTTTTAATACAATTTCGAAAGGTGCCTCGCCATGGTGTTTATTCGCAATACGAAAAGAGCACACTTTAGCTCCTGATGCTTTTATCTGTGGAGTCACCTCAACGAGAGTTTCATTCTCCTTGACCAGGCCGTGATAACCGCTCTCGAGACTTTCAAGATCCAATCGCGGAACTACGAACATAAATGGAAAAAAAAAAAATATGGCAAAAAAATAATAAAAAAGGCAAATAAATATTAGGAACTATTTTCTTTTTTTTTTGTTTTCTTTTTGTTTTTTTTTAACTTTATCAAACATACGGCGCATACATTTATGTTGAATATTGAGATTTCTCGTATTAAAATACCAAGGATTATTAACGAAGTAATCCAATATTAAAATAAATATATGCATGGGAGTGGAGGTGGGGTTTCGGGGGGAAAAAGTTAATTAGAAAATTCTCGTTAAATCTATACAAATATTATATATTATGGGAAAAAGTTTAATAAAAATATTAATGATTAGAGAGAAAATACAAAATTGTTCGTCCTAATTTTAAAAGACATCGTTTATCGCAATGCAACACACAACTGCAAATATAAATCGATAAGGAGTACATAGTTGGTTATCAGTGAGTATCCTAGATATGTAACACATATATGTACCAATGTATAGACCAAATCTCTTTCTCTCTTTCTCTAACTCTAACACACAGTTACATATAAAAAAAAAGAAATAGGCTTTTATTGAGAAATCCTGAAACGGGTCTCGGGTGTTCTTTTGAAATTGTCTAATTTTAAATCGACACTAGAAATTTTCTCATTTCTTTTAACAGAACAAAATTAAAGCTCGGCCTGATTCACTCTCATATATATATATATATAATACCTATATATATATATATATACATATATATAGGTAGGTAAATATATTTTGTTACACATGATTCGTAGAACAGGAAGAAGAAGCCCGTAGAGTCGTATGTGTGTGTCATCGTCATCGAATTTTGTAAAATAGGTAGAGAATGAGTGTGAGAGAGATAAAGAGAGTATAAAAGAGACCTAGGGGAGGTTGAGTAGGGGAAAATTAATTCGTTTCTTTCTTCCAACGAGAACGATCGTTCTTCGCCCCCTTTTCATGGTCTATCGACCGCCCCACAGCGCGAGGTGCATTGCTTATATATCGGAGCACCTATCGAGGAGTGAGACCGGTCAATGAATTCGCCATAACAGTTTCGGGCGAATGCAGGTGCTATAGAGAGTGAGAGAAAAGAGAAAGAGAAAGAGAAAGAGAAAGAGAAACAGACAGACATACAGGACATACAGGGCAGTCAGACAGACAGTCAGACGGACAGACAGACAGACGGACAGTCATATAGACAGCAAACAGACAGACAGACAGACAGCAAAAAAAGGGAAAGATAAAGACAGACAGAGATAGAAAGAAAGATGGATGGATGTAGGGGAGGGACTAAATGAACAGGAGATCGCACCTGTAAAGGTATCACCTATAATAATAATAATAATAATAATCCTTGAATATTTTTTAATGAAATTCTGAAAAATATAGGAATAGATTTAAAAAAACAAAAAACAATATGCGTCAAGGATCAATCGTAAATATATACTGGGAATGTATATGTATATTTTGTGAATAGCATTATGATTAAATGTAGGACATACACGTTCGAAAAAGCATAAGAGAGTGAGAGAGAGAGAGAGATAAAGATAAAAAGAGAAATGAAATCACCTCCATGATCGTTGAAGGAAGTCGGTGTTGACTCGATGCTAGCGTGGGAGACACTTAGTAGGGTCAGCCCAAAAAACACAACACTCGTAGCAATAATCATCGTTTATTTCGAGAGAATATATTCCTTAATGGAATATTATATTATCTCGATTATCCTCCGATTGATTTGTTCGTTTAATAAACTCTTGTTTCCAATCACCCTCGCGAAATCTCGAAAAGTTTTTCTTTTTTAAAAGGACATTACCAGCTATCGCGCGACTTGCTCGCGACACCAAGCACAATCGCGAAGTCAATATTTGAGAGGAATATCGATTTGTCAGACCGTGTGATTATAATTTACTCCGCTATGCTAGAAATGGCGACACTGGCGCTTTTGTTCTCTCTACGGGAAATTTAAAAAAAATTCTATACTGAGACTTTAAAGAATTAATAAATATATATTTTTTACGATAAAATTAAAATACAATTGTTATAATAAACAAAAAATTTAAGATTTTATTTTAATATATATATATATATATATATATATATATATATATATGGTATTTTTAAGAAACCTCTTTTTTTAATATAAGGAAAGTATTAATAAGTTATTAATGTTTTTTTTTTTTACCATGCGTATATTTATCTAATTAAAATGATATTACAAAAAGAAATATAATTACAATATTTCTTTTCAATAGTAAATTATATTCTTTAGAAAAAAATTGCACCGATACATAGAATTTTTTCATGAGTATGAAATTAATTGTTTCATGTTAATTCGGCTTATTATAAGTCGTAGCCCTTTTTTTTATGTAAACTTGTCTTAAGGTATATTTTGAAGCATAGTTAGACAAAAACACATATTACTTGAAAACGGTTGTATAGCGACTGTTTTAAGATGGCGGACTCGAACGAGAAGTTGTTAGTAGAATTACTTAAAAAACCTGGAAATAATGTGTGCGCGGATTGTGGAGCTAAAAGTGAGTGTTTTATTTAATAAATTATTATTAATATTTTATCTATTTAACTCTTGTCAAGATCTATTAAATAATAACGCGTAAAAATGCATTTTATTGAAAGAAAATGTGGTTACGTTTCTTGGAACACAATCATTCTAAATGATTATAAATTGTTTAATGACATAACTAAGAGAATTATTTGAGTTTTAAATAATACATTTTATCGACATTGTCTTTTTTTATTAATTTTCAAGTATAAATCGTTGTGTCAAAGTTGTTTAGTTATTTATAATGCTTTGAAGTACTTTAGTTACTTTAAAACGTTAATAATAATTATTGCAAACTTAGTGTGTGCATGTGTATGTGTATGTTTGTGAGTGTATTTTTGTATACTGAGTTAATAATAATATTGTATTAATAAAACAAAATATAAAATGTATATATATATTTCAGACCCAGAATGGGCTTCTTACAATATAGGAATATTTGTCTGCACAAGGTGTGCTGGAGTACATAGGTCTATGGGTGCACATATTTCCAAAGTAAAACATTTAAAATTAGATAGATGGGAGGACTCTCAAGTAAATAGGATACGTGAAGTAGGTAATATAGCTGCAAGACTACATTATGAAGAACGTGTACCACCTTGTTATCGTAAACCAAATGTGGATGCTCCTCAGTAAGTTTTACATATATAAATACATTTATTTAATATTTACTTTAAGATCTTTTATCTCTTATTTACTATTATTTAATATCTCTAAGACGAGTCAATGAGATTTTAATAACTAATAAAATATAAATATAATATTATATAATTTGTTTCTTATTATGCAGGAAGTGGTTACATACCACAAAACAGGAAGTTTAACATAAATGTCACTATTAGATATTTTTTAAATTAACGCACCTATTTCAATTTATCAATATTCTTGATTTAAATAAATGCAGAAAAATTGTTTTCATTGACCAACAGAGTTTTGGTAGAACAATGGATACGAGCAAAATATGAGAGGGAAGAATTCTGTCATCCGGAAAGGCAGAATTATGTATCAGGATTTATGGAAGGATTTTTAATGAAACGTGGAAAGGAAGACTCGCGATATCATCCTCGTAAATTTGTACTTTGTGAAGCGGAGGATACTTTAAAGTATCATGTTAAAGAAAATAAGGTATATTTAAATGAATAATTCAAATCTTTTGAAACATTTAATATTATTTATTTTTTTTTTTTTTTCGTTTCATAAAGGAACCAAAAGCTATACTCAGGATATCAGAATTAAATGTAGCCTTTGCTCCAATTAAAACTGGTAACCAAAATAGTCTTCAAATATCTTTTATGAAAGATGGCACTACAAGACATATCTATGTATATCACGAAGATCCAGAAGTTATCACCAATTGGTATTTGGCTATAAGATGTGCGAAATTACATCGCTTACAAGTTGCTTATCCTGGTGCAACAGAGGCTGAATTATTATCACAACTTACAAGAGATTTTCCACGGGAAGGATTTCTTTGGAAGACAGGTCCTAGACATAGCGATGCTTATAAAAAGAGATGGTTTACATTAGATGGAAGAAAACTTATGTACCATGATGATCCTATGGTTTGTACGCATACTTACATGTGTGGTGTATGTGCATTTATTTCTACAAAATACTCCTTTAATATTTTTGTTTCTATTGATATAAAGGATGCACATCCAAAAGGTGAAATTTTCTTGGGTCATAGTTCAGAAGGATTTGCAGTTAAAACAGGAGTTCCACCGGGTGCTAGAAATCAAGGTTTTTCCTTTACTCTTGAAACACCCGATAGAAGTTATCTCTTGTCTGCTCAAAATGATGATGATAGAACACAATGGATGAATGTAATACAAAAAGTAATAGATAAACCTCTTACTCCTCAAGATGCAACAGGTGAGTATTATTTATTGATTTAAAACGATTTGGTTTATCTGTGTCATTCTTAATTTCATAATCTAATTTATGTCATAATATGTCATTGCAGTAGCAGCACGTCTTGTAAGAAAACGCACAGCAAGTGGAACGATGAATATATTTTCTTCTGCAAGGTAGGGCTGGATCCCTCTTAGGCATCTTTCCTAAATATTATCATATATAATAATTAGACAAACCAATTGAGAATGATTAAAATAATAAAACTAAGTTTAGATAATATGTTTCTCGATATGCCTAGCAATACAATAACATTTTGTAGCTACATATTGTCGTTGAATCACATATATTTATATATCATTGCACGCTACGTTGCTTACATCGTATACATAAGACTGGTCAATGGAATTTAATGCAAATATAATATAGGAACAATTGTTTTTTTAAAAACAAGTTTTTATCTGACAATATTTGTGATGTACTGTCAAAAAGTAACAGACAGTATTATACATATGTAGTAAAGAAAAACTTTTACTTGGCAATAGTATCTTTGTGATATTCCATTATATTATACCTGAGAAAATATATAAGTGTATTAATATACACGATTTATATATTTTGGTATAAATGCTTTAGATTAATAAATTACTATACGCAACTTTTGTTTCTTCTAAATATACATTAAAAACAAGAGAAAAGAAATATTTTCCAAATTGAATTTTACAATAATACAAATTGTCTTTGCAATTAAAACTTTATATACTTATTCGAAATAGATTTTAACTCTATCTACTACGTAATACTATTAGTCTTTACTCTTTTATATATATACATAAATGATTAGTCAAGATTTGTAAATAGAAACTTAAAAAAACAAAAATTATAAGATCATTATTTTTATTTTATATGACATATGTCTGCACATACATACAGGGTTGTTAATTTAATATTATAGTATCTCAAATAACAAACTTATTTACTCATTTTTATCAAATTTGAGTAGATCTTTGTTAATTTCATCAAGAGTGTGATATTGAAGGATTCTTTATGACAGTAGACACATTTTATTGTAGCTTCATTCATTTTGTTAATGGTGCTACCAAAATGACTATATATACCTACTGTTTTACAAAAACTATATCTTACATGCAGAGTGTTAAAGTGTTTATATTATGAGTCGTCGTAAATTTAATGATATTTGTTTAATAAAGTATTATATACATTTTTTTTTTCTTTATAAGACATCAGTACTTGAATCAACATTTTACAAATTACATAAAAATAATTTTGGATGTTTTATTAATTATTACATCACAATGTTTTCATTTGTTACATTAATTTTTTTTTTTATACTAAAATTTCTGATATCACATAAGTTTATAATTTAATAGTCAGTCAAAATAATTATAAATTTTCATTGTAAATTTTTTATGATAAAATAATAAAAAGGAAAGTTATATTTAAAATAGTCATGTTTGACTTATTGTAAAGTTTGTTGTAATAATATGATAATAATAATAATAATGATATAATAATTGTAACAATTATACTATACTGCTATAATTGCTATTGATACTATACTACTATTACTACTAAATATTATAATAATAAAAATAATAATAATGTATAAAGGCTGCCAATATATATATATACAATTATTTTGTAGTGTTAAATAATAAAATATAGCAGCATGTCATACTATTTGTAGATACATCAAAAATAATTTGCTTATGCTCTTTAACCGAAGGAAATAAATAATAATAAGATAACAAAGATACAAATATTGTCATACTTTTAATAATAACAATAACTTAAAAAAAAAGAAACAGAGAGAGAGAGAGTGAAAGTTATATAATTTTAATTTAATATTTATCATTAAATTTAACTAAAGGCACATTTTTTATATAGCAAAGAATATTCACCCAACATAATGCTGCAATACTAACATATGTGATACGTAGACTAGGGGGAATTAATACAAAATTAAAAAATTGTACAGGTAACCAAAATAGGCATGACGTCTGAAAAAAAAAATAATAAATAAAATAACTTTAACAATGATAAATGGATTAGGTAGACAAATAATTTTGATACATATTTTATATTTGAATAACTTACCTGAAAAGTTTTAACAAACTTTGTTTTAACTTCTTCTAAAATATCAGATTTGCTTTCCATTAAACTCATACCTATAACAAATGATGAAAAAGTTATTCGTATCAAAAAATAAAATACTATAATGTGAAATAAATATACTAACTGATAAAGAATAAACAGATCAGTGGTGGTGTTAATACAAATTGATCAACAAATAATTTAGTTAAAACCACATTCATAGATTTGCCTTTGTAAACTGTATCCAACCATTTGTACCTGATTATATAAAGGTTTTATTTTTGGAAATAACTTTTAATTATATATATATATATATATTATCATTTTTACGTTAAATTTATCTTTAAAAACATTTTAATTCATACTAAATTTCTAATAGTCCAAAAATAGTTTTGTAATTATCTTATATACGTATATTCATTTTATAATACCATCCATGTAACAATGGTCCTGCTAAAAAAAAACCATAAATAGCGAATCTTTTAAGACGCGGCCAATTATATTCTTCCGTTGTAATTGAAGATTCGTTATCTAATAAACCTAAAAAATTATTAAACTTTTTTAACCATACAAATATTGGTTTATCAATATTATTCTGTGTTTCTACTTCATATGTAGACACTGGTTGAATAATCTAAAATATAAGTAAATAATAAAATAATTAATTAAAAGTTTATTTTTTTTAATTAATAAAATTGTAAGTTATACCTTAAATTTTTTGTTATAACTTTGTTGCGCAAATTCAGCACATGTATAAAAAAATCCATAAGTCATAGAATTCAAGAGCAATGGTCTCCTTCGTGCAAAGTTACTTAATTTTAATAACATAATGAATATCGGCTTTACTGTTATTCTCAAGAAATATTTACAATTATAATTCTTATATGATTTTTTTTTCTCTGGACGCTTTATACATATTAATATTTTAAGTAAAATTATTATGTTTGTATTATAATAATTCTCTAAAAGAAAAAAAAAAAAAAAAAAGAAAACCAATTGAATTTTATTACAAAGTACCAATTGTCATTACAGTATCTCTGGTTGTTCAAATTAAATCTCGTAATGAATTGGNCATAATGAATATCGGCTTTACTGTTATTCTCAAGAAATATTTACAATTATAATTCTTATATGATTTTTTTTTCTCTGGACGCTTTATACATATTATGTTCATCCATCCAAATGTTATGCATGCCATTTAAAATTAAAAAAAAAGAGAGAGAGAGAGAACAAAAAAAAAAATAGATATTTGCACGTACCTTAATTTGTAAGAAAAAATACTTTGCTATGAATTTAAAAATGACGAAATATTATTTTAAAATAACAAATAATCGTCTATTGTTTTTTGTTACTAATACTTATTACATCAAACGATTGTCAATTTTATCCAAAAATTTCATCGAACCAAATATAAAAATACAACTTTTAATTTAAGAAAATATAATAAAAAGTATCTCTTTATATATGATCTGAGTGTACACATATCTTACAACATTCGAACTAGTTATAACAGTAAATCTCCGTACGTCCCCCGTTATCACTTAAGTTTAATCTATCATGTCATCAAACCACTTAAATGATAATAAACCTCCATTACACTTAGTGTCCTCGCTGTATTTGAATAAACTGTAATAATTAAATAGACAGTAATATGTACTATTCAAAAAACATTTTAAAACAAAAAATATCATTTTTACGCGTTATATATTATTATTAAAAATAATAATATATAATTATAATAAATATTATTTTTAAAAAATATATATATATATTTTTTTGTAATTTAAATTAAATTATAATTAACAATAATTGTGTGTAATTGTAATTATAATTTATATTATTCTGTATTATAACATTCGTCCGTGATAGAATTTATTGTTTCTGAATACAACCAATTTTTCCATTCATCATTAATATTATTTTCCATAGTAATTTCTTGAAATATTTCACTTCTTCCGACCTATTTAATATATAAAATAGATATTATATAAATATTTCTTACAATAAATATTTTTCTTAGATTTCTATTTAAATATAATTTACCTCGTGAAAATTTAACTTTCGGAACATATTTATACTCTTTTCATTATCAACCATTATTTTCACTCGATATTTTTGTACATTTAATTTATCAATACCTACAAATATAATAATAATATTTTATAAAAATTTAATGCATAAATTAAAACAATATTATGTAAATATGTAAATATATTATACATACATAATGCATATGTAATTAAGAGCTAACCCTTGATTTACTCTGATAAAACATTTATTTTACAGAAGTATCATGTAAATGAAAATAGTGTTTTACAGATACATATTTTTTCTTTTTTCTATTTTCGAACGAATTAAATATTATATTTAATAATTATTAATACAAACCATAACGGAGCATAAGTAATATGGCTTCCCACCCTCTCCCTTTATTTCTGCTTTCTTTTTCTGCTATCATGATTTCAGCTTCCGCCGTATATTTACATTCCATGTCATTAAAAAATAAATTAGTATCACCGATCATAGCAGCTATATATACGGTAATAATTAAATAAAAATTATTCAATAATAATATAATGATTGTATCGTTAATATGTACGATTATTAAATATTATTTGTTTTATAAGTTTTAGGGGTTGCAACCTACCGATTTCATCCCCTGTCGAATGGAAAATCGATTTGTCTAAAATGATGAAGGTACATTCTGAAAAAAAATATATATTTAAAGAAATGATTTCAATAAGTATTTCGTATTGTTATAATAATTTTTCGTTTAAATTTTTCCAAATTAATGGCGGACGAATTTGCTATATTTACGCATACATTGTTTTGCTATTATTCATGAAATTACGTAATTTTTAAAGATTTGAATAAAAAAATATTAAAAATAATTCTTTTTATATTAAATAACAATAAATATCTTTTATATTTTTCGTTTAATTATTAAAATAATCTTCAATTAACTTTTCTCATCCAATAGCCAATCTTTTTGCATTTCAAATTCTTCCGCCAAAGTTAATGGTTCCGATGCAGTGAGATATTGCAATTCTGGTGATTTCATCCATTCGTGATATCTGAAAAAGAAACATATTAAAATGATTAATAATTTGATACATATATGCATGTGTACATATATAATTTCATTTAATTTCTTTTAAATATGTAAGATATTTATTTAGTGCAGTAAAAATGGTGGAATTGAAAAAGTTGAAATATTAGATGAGATTCAAATGTTTAACAGGATATCTAATAATACCTCATAACGTGTTTTTCCTTATAAGGAATTAAAATAACACTTTGGCCGATAATGCGAGTGAACTTGTTTTTTTTCATTATGTTTAAAAGATTAATAAAAAGATCTTAAATTCATTTGAAAACGACGATGGAGAAGAGGTTATCTTGTCAACGTTCATCGATGCTCTGCCATATTGAATTTGTCGGGGGTATGATGTTCCAAGGGATCGAAATATTTCTATAATATTTTATTGTGCCATACATTGTATACCTATATTACGAAATATTTTCAACTATTTATAATATTCACAATTCGCATCAGGAAAAATGGCTTATAATTTCCCTGGAGTACCAAGCGCAGCTATGTCACCAATGGGTAAACCTCTTCGTTATAATAATCATATACTTTTAAATTCTACATTTTTTTTTTCTTTAAAAGTATTTTTATTAAGAAATATCGATTTTTTTTTTTTTTAATAAGGTATGGGTCCCATGGGACCATTAGCACCAATCACAGGACCTCAAAGTTTTATGGAACTTACTGGCCAAGGATTTCCTCCTTTGCCACCGCCTATACCTCTTCCTGGAATGAATGACTCACCATTAGAATTCAGTACAAACAAAAATCAACCCCCAGTTGTACGTGAAAGTTCAGAAGATAATAATGACAGACGAAATGATAAGAATGACAACAGACGTGAACGAGATAGTCGCGATGGTAGAGAAAATCGAGATAACAGTAGAAGGTATTTATTGTTTTTGTTAGTTGTGTATCATTTAAAAGTTGTTTTGAAAAAATATATAATTAAATATTGATATGTTTTGGTTTAGGTCAAGAGGTGATCGTAATGAACGAAGGGAGAGAGATCGAGATAGAAGAGAAGAAAGAAATGAAAGAGATAGAAGAGAGGACAGAAGAGTAGAAGATAGAAGCAATAATATTAATTCAACGAGTAACAATAGTAGTCATAGCAGTTCAAATAACGCTGACATGCAATCTAATACATCTAGCAGCACACCTAATTTAGGACCACAAATGGAACCAACAACAGGAGTTTGGGGAATGGGTGTTGGATATCCTATGATGGGAATGGGTCCAATGGGACCAATGGGTCCTATGATGGGTGAAATGACATTAGGTCCTCATATGGGTCATGCTCATGGTTATGGTCCTATGAGTATGGGAATAATGCCACATGATAGTGGTATGATAGGTACTCCAATATTAGGACCTGAACAAATTATGACAGATACAGCTGCTCAAATAATGACTGGTGCATTACCACCACCATCTGCTCCACCGCAAGGTACCAAAGACATTATACATTGCAAAAGTTGTACATTGCTTCCGCCAAATCCAAATGCACCACCGCCAACTACAAGAGAAAGACCTCCAGGATGTAGAACTATTTTTGTTGGAGGTACATATCTTATATTTTATTATTTGAACTTTTATTAATATCAATTTTTGATTCTTTAATGTGAATTACTAAATATATTCTTAAAGTTTAATATATTCATAGGTTTGCCAGAAAACATGACAGAAACAATTATTCAAGAGATATTTGAACGATGTGGTGAAATAACTACTTTACGTTTATCTAAAAAGAATTTCTGTCATATACGCTTTGTTTTGGAAGCTAGCGTCGACGCTGCTATTTATTTATCTGGTTATAGAGTAAGAATAGGTTCTAATGGAGATTCTGCTAATACTGGAAGACTCCATGTAGATTTTGCACAAGTACGTTTATAATGTTCTCTTGTTTTACATTTATTTTCATTTCATATTTATGTGTTGTATGATACATGTGCAATATGTGTAATAGGCAAGAGATGATCAATACGAATGGGAGTGCAGACAACGGCAATTACAACGAGAACAACGTCATCGAGAGAGAGTAGAAAAGGAACGTCAGCGTCCACCATCAAGTCCACCGCCTGTTGTCCATTATACAGATCATGAAGCTTCAAACATATGTGAGAAAATCAAACAGGATGACACTTTCATGAAAGCTGTACAAGTAAGTATTTATTTTGTTATTATTTTTGTATGATCAAATATTTTTGTATGATCATATATTTTTCATTATTTATTTACAGGTTGTCGTAACATGGCTCGAGCGTGGAGATTGTACAAAACGCAATGCCAATACCTTTTACTCAATGATACAATCAACAAATTCTCACGTTCGGCGATTACTCACGGAAAAAGCTGCATATGAAGAAGAACTTCAAAAAGCAAAGGAAGTCATGAAAGGCAGAATGCAAGGATTGCTCATACAATGTACGTGTATAATTTCTTCTTATTTTGTCATGTGGGTCTCTACTATTGTACATTTAACTTTGTATGCAGAAGTATACTGCGTACATGTATCGCTTTATCTGGTAAGTTTATTGTTGTGATAAATCTAAACGAGTTCCTATCCTCATCCAATTTGGATCTTACCAACAAATTCCAAATCATTATAACAACGATTTGGTCGATATATAATGAAAGCATATATTTCCTTCTTCTTTTCATCATTAAAACAAATATTACACATTATAATGTGGTAAATAGTAAATTTGTTTAGTATGTTATCCAGGTATAAGCAAAGGTATGTCTCATATTTTTACAGTTAATTAAATAAATATGTTACCGTTAAAAAAGTGTATAATTCAATTAATTTATGAGATAACTTGGTATTACATGAAATAATTAGGTGTTTTAGGGAAAGCATAGGAAAAGAATTATATTATACATTTAAACACACACTAGTTCTTTTATAATGTGTAACTAAATATTATATGAAATAAAGTTAGGTGTCTAGTTATTATAATAATATGATAGTTCAAAGTCAGAACAGAGTATTTGCTTTTGAAGTACAAGAAAAAGTAGGAACAAATAATTGTTATAGAAACATTATGCTAACTTAAAAACGGATCAAATCTCAATCTCATATATTGATAGGTCAGTATAGTTATTTTATGGTTTAGTCAGTTATTTTATAAATTAATGAATTTCATGTTTTAATGGTAACATATATATTGTAAATATACATATCTTAAAAAAAGAATTTTAAAATGTATAAAATATTTCAAGGTAATATTATCGAAATTATAGAAGAGGCACAAATAATCAATTATTATTCTATAATAATCTTGTTTTAAAACATATTCAAGTTTGATTACATCATTAAGTAACAATCATTTCTACTATGGTCAATGCACATTCAGGGACGACTTAATAGGGAGGACAAAGAAAATAGGAGTGTATAAGGTGGGTGACGAATGCTGTCTTTCGATTCAGACTCTGATAATTATAACCAATGTGCACAGTTCATCATAATGTTCATCTAATAGAAACATAGTGTACTGAGAAGTTGCATGCTTGCCAATGCTAAGAATTAAGGGTGATGGGCTATATTCTCATAGTAAGGACAATTTTAAATTGTTATTTTTTTATAATGTTCCTTACTTTAAATTTGAAAATATTATATCTCTTTATATTAAATTAATAAATATAGTAAAATAATTATGCATATGTTATAAAAATATATATTTTTTTCTTTAATTTTTTTTTCTTTTTTTTTTCTTTTTTTTTTTGTATAGATAAAACAAATACATTTTAAAATTGTCTTGTACATTGGAAACCTCCGCAGATTGTAAGTCATTTAGGCATAAATTATAATGACAAATAATGCATATTTTCTTGTTGAATATAAGCACTGTTTGTCCAATCAATTTTGAAATAGATATTGGCAGCAGAGGTACAAGGTGTGAAAGGGAAATTAAGAAATAATATAATCAAATATAAATGTGTTTATTAAGATTAGTCGTTCATATCTACAAACTATACTGACTGAAGCTTAGCATGATATATATGAATTTAAAAGGACTATCATCAAGAATACCTATAAGTACATATAAATTGTGCTGAATTAGAGGTATAGTTAAAATATTTCAAAATTCTAGATAAGTACTTTTGTCAGATTTGGTCACATACCTGCAGAATTTAATAAGCAAGTATATATATATATATATATATAAAATAAGAGAGAGAGAGAGAGAAAGAGAGTGAGAATGAAAGAGTGAGAGGAAGAGAAAGGAAGAGTATATTTAAATAGTCCAAAAACAAATGTAGAGTTTGAAAAAAGGTGTACAACAGAAGATTTGTTGTGTTTTTGTATGCAACATGCGACATCCATGTCATCAACAGTCAGTCAGATCGAACGTGTCTTTACTGCGGCTAGCCACAAGAAGGTGTGGGATCATTTCACTAAGGCTCAACGGAAGAACATCGAAATGTGGAAGAAACAATCTTCGGTATGTATGTGCATTCCCACACCAGCAGAGTGTCAAATATTTTTCTTTTATGAACAAATTGACAGCAACCTTGATTAAGAATTTATTATTTTATTATATATATATTGCTTATTTGTGCAATTGCATGATTCCTATCATAAGCCAAGCACGCTCATTTTGCAAAACTATTTTTCGAATATGCAGGTAAGTATAACAAAAACAAAAAAAAAAAGAGAAAAAAAAAATAGAAAATGCTTCATAAAATGGTCAGACACATGCTTTCTGCACGCAACAATTTTAAACTTTTGTTGGAAAAAAAAAACGCTAATGAGAAAGGTAATGCATAATTTGAGCTACGTAAGTAGGGCAAAAATACCCATTGGAAATAACAGGTAACAAAGATCTAA
The DNA here is from genome assembly GCF_001465965.1 of Polistes dominula. Next base: position 485,577 of record NW_015148978.1, read on the forward strand.
TGATCTTAGTAACAGGAAATAGATCGTTAAATTATTGGCATGAATTCTTCATGAAGAATTCATGTTATTAAAAATGAGTTTTCTCTCTGAAAAATATTATTTTTTCTTATACTTATACATATTTTATTTCTGTACTTCAAACATTATATCAATCTCTCAAAATGAACAAACAAAAAATATCCCCCACACTCATTTAATATTTTCTATCGATTTTGAATTTACTATCATGCAAGCTTTGAATTACAGAAAATTGTAGCTTTATATTTTTATATGTTCCAAGCATTGTATGTCAATTATAACAATGCATATTAGAAAAAAAAAGTCATTATTTTGTAAAATGACAACCCGTGCTGATCCAAAAAAAAAAAACAGCATATTATGCATGATTCTGTGTAAATATTCATTTATTTTAACTTCTACCAATTGAATAATTTTGATATAATAGGAAATTAAAGCAGTTCAATTAGAAGAAACTCTAATGGAAGGGGAAGGTGAAATGGATGTCTCTGATTGTGAAGAAGAACCGCAGAGAAAAAAAACACGTATTCAATCTGATAGTAATGATGATAGTGAAAAAATGCAATCTTTAAAAGAAGAAAATGATAGTTTAAGATGCCAACTGGAAGCATATAAAAATGAGGTATATAACAATTGTAACATTATATTTATTTAAAACTAGATAACTCTCTCTCTCTCTCTCTAAGTATATGTATACAACATTTTTGTTCATTTGCATTTTACGAAAATATTGATTTTTTCAGGTTGATCTATTGAAGTCAGAAACAAAGTCAGATATTGATGCAAAAGATAAACAAATGAAAATGTTGCAACAAACATTAAAAGGTATGCAAGAACAACTAATACAGTTTAGAAAGCAACAAGCACAAGATGATCAAAAAATAAAAGATTTAACTGTCAAACTTAATTCCACTAAAAGAGAAGAACCTCGAGAGAGTGAAATAATAACTCTTGATAAAGATGATGATATTAGTGAAGAACCTCGAACACCTAAACAATTAATTTTAGCATCTACTTTTGTACAAGTTACACAAAAAGATGCCAAACTTATAGGTAACGAGTTTTATTCCCTTTTTTTTTTTTTTTTTTTTTTTTAATTGATATTATACAATATTACTGTAAAATTAAATGTATACTCTTATAATGAACATAGGCTTGATAGCAACATTTTTGCATATTCATCCATTTGGTGCAAGTGTGGATTATCTATGGTCATATTTACAAAAATTAGAACCAGGAATAAAACCAAATGAAGTTGAAGTTTTAATGCAAAAATTTCCGCAAGTTTTTAAACAAGAATTATTTGGAATTGGAGCTAATATGGAAAGGCGGTGGCAATTTTCTGGTTTTAGCGTTTATCGAAATCATTAAAAATTAAACAATTTCTTTTAATTGTTAAATCATCATAATTATTATGATGATACACATACTTTTTAAATCCGCGTATTATTATACAATAATTATCACAATAATTATTGTATGTAAATTTTAATTGTTTTCTCAATTTCACAATCTTTCACAAATGAAATTGATAATTAATGTCTCTATGTGATATTTTGAGAGAAACAGCATATTATTATCAATTTGACATTCGAACGTATGATCAAAATGCTTTTATCTTATGATGACATTTGTCCAATGATTTTCACGTGACACCAACGTAATGTCACTGGATGGCGTAATGTTTTATGATACACATAATAAATAACGTAGTACGTTATTAACTCTTTGATTGCTATGGACGAATTATATGCGTTCAGCGAAAGCTATCTATGTGAAAAGGTTCAGTCCCAGTCCAACAGTCCACGTTCCATGCCTAAGATTAAAATGCTCCCGATTAGGACATGATCTCATTAAGACTTTTCATATAAGACACGAAACACAAATTACTCTCTAATAAGGTTCGACTTAAGATGACTCCCCATAAAGGCTAATTAAGAGCTCAGACTGCTTAATGGTTCAAAATCAAAGAATAATTCAATGCTCTGTTAACATCAATGTGTCTGTTAATATGAATTATTTCTGTGAACGCGTATATGTGTCCAAAAATATTTTCTATCTTATATATACCACACACACGCCAAGTTATGGCGTTCGAATACTTGAATATTTGTGAAACAAGAATATATATTGCAAATGAGAATGTTTCATTTCGATTTGCTGATAAAAAAATATAATATTCCATCTTCAGCTATCGCAACTCATTTAAAAGTGTATCAACTTAGAGCATTTCATGGTCAAAGGGTTAATCGATAGAAAAAAAAAAGTAAACAATTATATTTATTAGTGTGATTTGATACTATATTAAAGTTTCATGGATTTATGATAATCTAATATACTTGTATAACATGTAATTTCTTTTCTCCATTTTCTTTTTTTTCAAATTTTAATATCATACATTGTTAATTGACCCCTTCAAATCCAAAGATAATCTAACAATTATCAATATAACGTTATTCTAATGCAGTATCTTTTTAATAAGGAATGCGTGTATGTGTCACGTGTGTGTATGTAGTTGTATATATTTATATATGAATTCTTATGTTCCCATGAATGTAAATAAATAATTTATATTACAAAATATAAAACAAATGTTGTGTGAGATTATTCAAGTCTAATATGTAGATATTTTTATATTAAATGTAATTATTTTTTATATCTTAATAAGAATCTAAATAAAAAGAAAAAATTATTATATATTTTCAACTAATAGTCGCATGATAAAAAAAATGTATTTTTTATAGTTAGACGAAATTCCCGCTTTTTCTTTTAAAAAAAGTTTTTTATTTCACCGTCAGATGACAGTTCCATCGAGTATAAAATCACAGAAATCTACCCTCCATAACATGGAGACTACACAAGGAGCACAAAATCAAACGTATTAATTGTCAAAATCTGTCCACACAAATCGTATTTTTAAGTTTTCTTGATTCACCACTAGTGTCGCTAATGTTCCTTTTGTACTGTTTTGAATATAACGTACTGATGCGTGAAGTGAGCAAATAGTTCTTAATCCTAATACTTGTATGTAAACAAAAAATAATAACAAAAATAAAATATTAAAAATAAGATTAATAAAAAATTATAAATATAAAAATGGGCAGGGTGTGCGCAGTTAAAAATTGCAATAGTGGGAATGCAACTGATCTCATACGAAGACTGGAATTCAATAAAATTTACATTTAATACTATTTTTTTTCTAAATGATTAGGATTTAATCTAAATTTATTATTATTATTACTATTTACTCATTTTTTACGATTATTAAATAATTATTTATTTAATTTCAATTGTTGATACTTAAACAACCTGAATGATTATCCTTAGTTTCGTATTATAATTTTTTTGTAAACTGCCGCCTTATTCCCCTTCCATTTTGGTACAAATAGAACACGAGCGCCCTCTTATTTTTTATATCCCATTTGTATACATGGAGTTCGTGCTTCTTGTGTAGTCTCCAAGCTCCATAATATATTTATATAAAAATCATTCTACCGACATTCTACGACATCTAGTGAATGTGAAGTTACTACATGAATTATTTGCGTTAAAAGTTTAAGGTCAGTAACAAATTAGGTGAGTCATGGTGGTATTATCGGAAAGAACGAGCATACGTCAACGTCAAATCGGATTATTTACAATTTTCTCGAATTTTTTGTAAATTGTGTGTGATCGTATTATTTGAATATATTTTATCATGTGTTTCAATAATCATTTGAATAACAGTATGAAAATCTATCATTAACGTTTGATTACGAAATTGTTAAGTTTGTTGCTTGTACAGAATTATATTGTTGTAATCATGAGTGATCGTGTGAAAAGCAATCCTTTTGTTGGATTATTTTCTACCATTGATGATGCTTTATTGTATTCAATACAAGCTAGTGAAGCAAACAATGATAATAATGAGAAACAATATATCGAAGAGAATCATGACAAGGATAAAGAATTATTAACTAATGAAGAATCTGATGAGTATCAACTGAAATTAAGAAAAGCCAAACTTTTGGCAGATGTATTTGGTTTAATGTTAAATTCAGATGAATTAACAGAAATACATAAAGATTTAGTATCAGTAGCTGCTGATTCCGTAGAAGATGCTATTTTTGAAAGAATAGTGATGCCTAGTCCAAAGAGTAATCTAATCCATAATGAACAATCTAATAATTGCGATAGTCATACTGTTGAAACGCAAGTTATATTTTATCTTTACGAAAGTTATCGTCGTTTGAAACATTATGAGGATAATAAAGAATTAATTGATTATATTGATAATTTAAAACTTATTGTATTAAGACATGTTGGCATAGCATTACAAGAGCCAAATTTATTCAATGATCAGGACGTATGTACTTATATATACTTTTTCTTTATATAACTTATTCAATTTATTATTCTATTCTAGACTCTGATAAATAATAACTATATTATTTTCTATACTTTATCATTTAGGTTTATTACCAATTCGTCACCTTGTTTATGGAAGATTCAGTCGATTTATCTGAATTTTTTAAAGACTTAATATCAGAACTTAATTCATCAAATGAAGATACATTTGAAGAAGTTATTAAAATATCTTTTACTCCTATTCTTAATATTATTCATCAAGAAGCAGCTCAAAGCACTCTTGTAGGATTTCGTGAACATTGGTTCACTATTCTTAATATGTTCTGCAATCATGAAACTTTAGCTGAATTACTTTTAGAATATAATACACCAAAGTCTAATCAAGGTAAAGATTATGAGAAAACATTGTTCGGTACATTTTTCTGTTTGAATTGTTTATCGAAAGCAGTAAATCCACGAAATGATTTTTACTCTAAGTCATATGAGGTAAATTATTTTGATCTCTTTGGTTATTATCATAGTTAAATGATTTATTGTATTTTTCTTATATTTCAATTGATCTGTTTTTAGCATAGTGATCCAATCAAGTCTAGCATATGGGTAGCTTTGGGTGCACTAACTGATTGTGTAGAACACATTTTCCATTCTTTATTGAAATTGTCTCCAGAAATTCGTCACATGACTTTACAATGGATAGGTGATTGCCTTCATGCGAATGCAAATAGAGGAAAGCTATGGAATTCTCATAATGAGATTAATTTTGGTCCATCATTAAATGCGTCAGATGGATTTATGTTAAATTTTGGAGCTATGTTATTGCAACTTTGTCAACCATTTTGTGTCAAAACTAAGGAGATGAAGTTTCCTAAAATTGATCCAACGTATTGTGCAGCTGAGGTTTGTATAATAAATATACATACACACACACACACACATAGTTCTAATTTTATAAATAGTTTTTAAAATAAAAACAAATTATACAGCCTGCAGATGAAGATGAAAGTTTTAGTCGTGGATTACATATAAAAGGATTATCCCAAGAAACTTGTTTGATACCAACACCAGAAGGTCAATCAAGGCCAGTATCAAAGTTATTTTCTTTTACAACAGAATGTTTCTTTTTAACACATCGTGCATTGGATCTTGGATATAGAATTGTTATAGAAAAACTTCAAAGGTAAATAATAATACTTTGATTTCTTATAAAAACAAATTGTTAATATATGATATTATTAATATTACAGAGCGCAACAAGATTTATCTCTTATTCAACAAAGGTTGGATAATTCGGTAGAAAATGTTCCTCTTAATCGAAGTTTTAATAGAATGATTTCACAACAAATGGAAGTGGCAATGACAAAGTAAATTTTAATAATAAGAAATTAATATTTTTTTAATTCATATAAAAATGTTTCCACATTATCAAATTAAATATTTATATTATAGATTCCTGACTTTAAAAGCAAGTTTATGTCCTCCTAAAATGTTGAGTAATCTAGCCAATTTCTATGCGACAACAGCACATTGGATAATACAAGTAAATTTAGATAATGTATACGAATTACACGGAGAAGATAGTAATGATGATTATATACCAAAACAACAGAAAAAACTCAGTTTCCCTTTGTCAGAAAAAGTTCCAATTACTTTAAGGTATACTGTATAATATATATATATATGTTCGTATAATTTTGTGTTATCATTTTTATATACATATCCTAATATAATGTAATATTTTCTAATTATTATATATCATAACAGATGCATTCCTGAATTTGTTGTGGAAAATACAGTTGGATTCTTATGTTTCTTACGAGAATTCAGCGCAGAGACTTTTGAAGAACAAGGAAAATCTTTTTTGAATCCAATAATGACAGAAGTAAGTAATAATAACATATACATTTATAATTATAAATTGAAATGCAATAATTTATTGTTATAGCTAATATTATTAATGGATGAACATCGTCTTTATAATCCTCATCTACGTGCACGATTAGCCGAAGGATTAGGAGCACTTTTACCACCTTCTGATGAGGATCTTCCTCTGAGAGCATTCCATAGGCAACAGTTATTTAAAACCCATCAACATGTTTATCAAGTTAGTCATTATTCTTTATAAAGTATAAATTAATAAATTTGATTTGAAAATAATGTTATTATCTTATTATCAATACAGGTAGTTGCTCAATTACTTCAAGTATTCGTTAGTATTGAAATGACTGGACAGAGTGTACAATTTGAACAAAAGTTTAATTATCGTCGACCTATGTATACTATCATGCATTATTTATGGGAACTACCTAGACACCGTAAGAAATTTATGTAAGTTAAATTAATGGATGTGAGATGATAGTAGTAATATATTTGTATATTTTAAATTTAATATTATTAATTATTAACATCCTTTTTTTTTTCATATAATTACAGTGCTTTAGCTAAAGATGCTGAAGCCAATATGGAAGCTGTACGCCCACCATTGTTTCTACGATTTATCAATCTTTTGATGAATGATGCTGTTTTTTTGTTAGACGAAGCTCTTTCTAATATGGCACAATTAAGGAAAATGATACAAGCAAGGTTGGTTAATGTCAAATATTTTATATAGATATATTAACACTAGATATACTACCATTTTCAGTATACCTATTTCTACCACACTAGTCAAAATGATTGGTGTATAAAAAGAAATGCTTTTTGAGGCTTCCAGTTTTTATTTACTCTTAAAAAATAACAAAAAAAATGTTTAACAATAATAATTTTAACAGATAAATGGATTTATAGACATTTTTGAATTAAAATGGCCATCAATCAAAATGACTGGTCTGGTATATCTAATGTTAATATAATTATTATAAAAATAATATTATTTACATAATTTTTAAGGGATAATGGAGAATGGGATAAATTACCTCCAAACGAACGTATTCAACAAAGGAATTTCCTTCATCACGTAGGCACAATTGCACAATTTGATAATATCTTAGGCAGAAAAACTATACAGACGATCAAAATGTTGACGTCTGAAATAAAATCGATTTTTTGTCATCCTACAATGGTTGATCGGATAGCTTCGATGCTTAATTATTTACTATTGCAATTAGTTGGACCTGATAAAAACAAACTTAAGGTACTCTTTATATTTTGAAGGTTTTAAAATTGATGTTTACAATATAAATATTTATTATTATAATATTATGTGTAATGTTAATTTTATTTTTGTTTATCAAAGGTCGATGATCAAGATGGATATGGATTCGAACCAGCGAATTTGGTGTTAGATATATGTAAAATTTATGTCAATTTGAGTGAAAACAAATCATTTACATTAGCCGTATCTCAAGATGGTCGTTCTTATAGCCCAAAGCTTTTCAAATCAGCTGATCAAGTGCTTCGTAAGATATATTGTTTCTTTTTTTTTTTTTTTTCTATTTTTCACAAGTTATTTATTTCTAAAATCGTTTAATTTTGATCAATGTTAATATAATTTTTGTATTGTAGTTCGCATAGGTGGCTTTGATATATTAGGAGAATTAAATCAATTTGCCAAAAATGTAGAAAAAGCTGCTACTATAAAAAGAAAAGAAGATGAAATATTAACAGAAGCTCCAGAAGAATTTCTCGATCCTATTATGTCAACCCTTATGATCGATCCAGTTATTTTACCTTCGTCAAAAATAACTATCGATCGACGAACCATTGCCAGGTTGATTAATGATACTTCTATAATCATTTTTAACAATAATAAATGAATAATATATTGTAAATAATTTGATACTTTTGTTTTAGGCACTTATTGAGTGATCAAACAGATCCATTCAATCGTTCTCCCCTTACTATGGATATGATAAAACCTAACACAGAATTGAAAAATAAAATAAAGCAATGGGTATCGAATAAAAAGGCGGAAAATGTAATACAAATTTTATAATGTTATTTTCTTAGTAATAAAGTACAAATATAAATATATATATATATATATATATTATTTCTTTTTCGTGTTGTAATGTTCAGAATTAAAATCAATGTCTAGCTTTAAATATAAATAACACAGAAATATAATTAAATATATATATATATATATATAAAATACAATTTTTAGAAATTTTCAAATATAATGTGTAAAATAAAAACTGTATTACGATATTTTTACCTTAATATTATAAATAATTGAATTAATCATTAATCTTGTCTATAAGTCATACATATATATATCTATAAAAATAATTTAATTGCGTTACATTTGTACAAATTATTGTTACATCCTATCTAAAATTACAAATTATTTATAAGTTCGTCAAAATTTGTAACAAACCATTTTGAATTTAATTTAACAGTCTCTCTAATCACATTTCCTCCGAAACCTATAAATAAAAGTCAAAATGTATATACATATATATATATATATATATATAATATATAGGATGTAATAGAACATGTGGAATCCACTTTGGGAGATGATTGTATATACCTAAAAATAATGCAAATAATTTATACAGACATATGCTCTCTTTGTATTCATTCATAAGATATACGAATTATCTTTTGATTACGTGTTATCTAATTATCTTTTATAGAAGATACTTAAAATGATCATATCACATTTCAATACAAGTTTAATACTAGATTATCTTGTCATAAATCTGATTACTTTGAATGGTTCCAGAATTTGTTAAAAATCTCATTGTAAACCTTAGTACTTGAAATGATTAAGAAATGAAGATTACTCCGTTTACAAAATAAGTTATATCTCATAAACGAAAAAAAGAGAGAGAGAGAGATAGAGCATGTGTTTATAGGAACTCCTTTTTATTATTTTTAGATGTATAATAAGTACTCGAAGTAGGTGGATTCCACATGTTCTGTTATATCCTATATATATATATATATATATATATAAATATCACAGTGTATATAAAATAGTTATAAATATTGTGATTATTTCTGAACCGAATATAATTTCTGTATATATATAATACTTTTTATTATATTTAGAATAAGTATGCATACCTATAAATGCATCTGCTGGAGGAGAAGCTTCTAAATCCGTTGCCCCATCTCCAACATGAACAATAGTTTTAAACCCTTTTTCTTCTTTAAGATAACGAATAACTTCTGATTTTCCACCACTTTTCGATGTTGGTTCATTTTCATCAAATCCCGCATAATCTCCTGAATATAAATGATTCTTCATTTTTATTTGAATTATTATCTTTAACAAAAAAAAGAAAAAAAAAAAGAAAAATACTAACCGGTAAAGTAAAATTTAAGTCTATTAGCATAAACATTTTCTGGGGGTATATCAAGTTGTTCCGCAACTGAATTTATTAAACAATGAAATCCACCGGAAACGAGAAATACTTCCTTTTTGTTTAAATGTAATGTTTTAATCAAATTTCTGTAATATTTATATATCACAATTAGATCTATTATAATATATATAACAATTTTTTTTTTTTTTATATAATAATTTTTCAAAAATTAGTATATTACTTGATTCCCGGTGTAAGTTGCGGAGGATGTACTTGTATAAATTCTTTAATTTGTGATAAACTAGGCCTTATAATACCCAATCTTACTGAAAGAGATTGTTGAAATGTCATGTTTCCTTGCATCGCTTGCTTCGTTCTGAAATAATGCATTTTAATATAAAATTTATTTATTGTTCAAAGAATAATATAAAATATACTTACAATTCTGTAACTTGTTTGCCTTTACCACAAAATTTTGCTAATTCATCTATGCCTTCATCTTTAATAACGGTTGAATCAACGTCAAAAGTTATTGCATCCGCTATTCTCCAAATAGTTTTGACTTCTTCTATATTTGCCATTTGTGACACTATTTGTTTTTTTAAGTCAACGTAATAATGATATTAAAAAAAGTGTATTACATGAAAATATATATATATATATTATATATTTAATTATAATTTTGTTTAAATAAGCATCTTTGTTAAAGAATTATACATGTAATATACATATTAATAAAATGTACATATATTCTTATCATATAGAAATATCACGACCTTCTCAACTTAACTATAACCATTGATTACCGTTTATTACAAAATATGTTTATTCAATATATTATGAAATTATGATAGATCATTACATATAATACGTATATCAAATGAAAAATAATATGACAATTTAGAACAATATTGCGTGAGAATGTTATGACGTGTGGAAACCAACATTTCTAATTATTAATTAAAATATTTTTTAAAACCAAAAAAAAAAAAGAAAAAAAATAAACAAAAATATATTTATATATACTAATATATAAATAAATAATATAATATAAAATTATATATAATATTATAATAATAATAATATATAATAATTTAATATATTATTATATTATTATTATTAATTTAAATATATATTGGATTTAGGTTAGAGGGATATTTTAATAAAATAAAATAATAAAAAAGAGAATAAAAAATAAAAAAAAAAATAAAAATAATTATATACTATTTACATGTAAACTGGCGAATCATTCTTGACATATCGTATTACACACTCAACTGAAACATATAGATAATAATATATTTATTTTCACAATTTATAGATATTAATCAAAAATTTTTGTTATCGATAAAAATAATATTATATGATAAGAAAAATCTCATTAGGGACTTTTTTTGTTATATTTTATATGTGCGTATTGCTACAGATAAGCGGTGGTTGACTTCGTCACATGTTGAATACACATATATATGTATACATATATATATATGTGGTATGGCATATGCATGTTTATATATTAAAAAATTTAACTCTCTTACGTAACCAATGAAATCAAGTTCTATGAAAATTGAAGATAAATTTATTCGAATATTTTCCGAACTACTAAAAGATATTTTCTATTTAATTTAACAAATTGTAACATATTACATATACATAATTCAAAGATGTATCCACGTCTACATAATTATGTAAACGTATAACTCTTTTTATTTGTTTAAAAGAAAAATACATATGTGAGACATGCGTGTTGCAAAAATTATTAAACATATTGAAAGAATGTAAAAATAAAATATTTAAATATTATTCACAATATTTTTATGATTACAAAACAAAAAAATAGATATATATATATATATGTCAAAATTTGTCACAATGTCAAATTTTGCACAAGTGTCAAATTTTTTGTAGATATATTTTTTAATATTAAAAATGTCAAAATATAAGTTGCAAATTATGTTAAAAAAATTTTACTCTTATTGTTAAAAAAATTATACATAAGTTACGTAAATTTGTTTACTTTGATTATTTAGCGATATATATATATATATATATATATATATATATATGTATTACCACATGTCAAATGAATATATAGATACTACTGTATTTTTGGAACTATTTTAGAATTAAAAACTATTATTATAAAAAATAATGAAGGAGCTTGAAAAATAGTACATTAAATAAAAAAAAAAAGATTTGTTTCTATTTAAAATAAGCATACATTATATATTTGTCAATAACAATTACTTTATTACATCGATCATAACTTAATAATTTATACCACCTGCTAATTCGTAATTATATCTTTTTATATAAATATGTGTGTATGTATAAACCTTATGTTAATAATATGTAATTGTTATGATTTTTATATTATTATTGTTATTGTTTAATTGTTGCAATTGATATTACATACGGAAACGAATTAAAATATGACTTCGATTGTGAGATATAAAAGGATTACTTAATTGTTAGACTTCGTTAAGTTTAGATGAAATAATTAAACATATCTTTTGTGTTTGAATTTAAATAAATTATAACGAAATTAAAACTTACTTTTTATATATTGATAGAGACGTGAAAGAAACAGCGTGATGTGATGTTATAAATGTAGATTCTTGTGAATAAATGCTTCTAATAAATTGTTTTCAACTATATAAGAATGTACTGTACGTTTTGTGACCAATTGGTATCCGTTTATAGTAATCTTCCTCGTGTATTATTGGTTAGAAAGCCCGGCCTCTTTTCCACTCTTACTTGATGTAATTCTATATCATATATAGTGTTTTCTTTTTTTGTTTTTTTTTTATTCACAACTACTAACACGATGTATCGATGAAATAAAAAGAGGAACACGTTTAAAAAAAAATTGGATAGATAGATAATGACATTGTCGTAGTTTTGTTTAAATATTGTTTTATCCATGATTGGACTGTGTAATGTATCAATATGTCTACTATAAATATAAAGATCTTACGACTTTGTCAAAAAGTGAGTTAAAAGTGGGGATAGATGGAAAAAACATACTGTTTCACTTCCCTCCCACCCTGTGACCCCCCACGAACGGCACTACTACTTATACAATTTTTATCGTGTCAATGTAACAGCTTATGATATTTCTCACCAGATGGCGTAAATATAACCAATCGCAACGTTTTATATTCGATTATTATATTTGAGATATTTAAACTTGTTTTAAAAAAAGTAGTTTAAAAGAGATAATATAAAAGATTATATCCATTTACAATATAACTTCACTTGTTTTATATTAATTTTTTAAGATATATAAATATATATGTACATATAGTATCTAAAAATAGCATAAGTGTTATGTTCAAATAATGATAAATGAAGCGGGTAGATATCGATAAATTCCCGCCATTCTTTTTAATTTTGTATAAGGTAAATATCTGTAATAATTTACGGAAAATATTGAAAATATGTTTAATATATTTAAGATATACATCATTTCATCAGATTTATATATAACGTAAATATATATATATATATATATTAGATTTAATAATTGAAGTTTTATTTATAAAACAAGGTGGAGGAGAAGTATAAACACGTGGGAAAAAATTTGAATAGTTTTGAAAGAGGACAAAAGTGATTTGGATTTTTTAAAAAGATGAATTAACGATCAATTATTACGAGATAGAAATATTAGATAATTTAAATTGTACGATCATAGTCAAATTTAAAAGAAATGTTATATTTCATAAGTTTGATTAAATTAAAAAAAAATAATTAGATTTTCTATGAAATCATATAAACACATTTCATTAAACAAAACATTCCAAATAATATAGTAGAGTTTAGAATAAACTCATAAAAGGGAATATATAATTATTCCTCGAGGAATAATCGAAAAACCCCTTTATGATATAGCAAGAAAGTTAGTCCAGGAGGTGAGGTGGAAGTAAAAATGAGTGCGAATGTGGGGAGACAGCTGTCGTCCGCAGTTAGCATCGAGTCGTCCGTGTCGAGTGTGGGGCGGCTTCGTCTACCGGTGAAATATTCAATCAAAATTAAGAATAGGATATAATAAATAGGATATAATAAAACAGGGACACACAGTTAGAAGGTGATCCTTCGAGACGCAGCTTCTTTTTATTATCATTATTACTATTATTATTATAATTAATATTATTAAGAGTATCTTTGTTTTTTTTTCGTCCGCATCTCAAGATAAATCTTGGCTAAACTTTTTTCTTTCACTTATTCTTTTTTTTTTTCATCTTTCATCTTCTCCCTTCTTTCTTTTTTTTATTCACAATTCTAATGGGATCGTGTATAAAACTTTTAAGTTTAGTATATATTTTTGTTATTCAAACAGTACCAACGCGTCCCGAAGATTTACCTTGTCATTATACATTAACGGTTCCCTTAGAAAAGGACAAAATTCAAAGATACGAGAATGGTTCTATATTTCACGATGGTACGTTATACCCTACCAATTTGTATTGGATAAAAAATAATTCCATACGTGGATGTATCTGCGAGTTACGACCTTGTATGAGAAAATGTTGTCAAGATGGGGAGGTTTTAAGCGACGGTGAAATTGCTACATGTAAGAAGATACAAAATTTAACGAATCTTCCTGATATTAAAGCAGAAAAAGAACAATTGACATCTGAAATACAACATATACAAAATATCGCTGATCATTATATTCTTCTTCGAAATAATATCTGTCCAAATAAAAGTTATAAATTGGAGCCGGAAAACTTTGAAGAAGATAAGTTTATTTTCGAAGTCAATGGTACCCTTCATGTTGGATCAGATATTTATCCACAATCGAATTTTTGTATAGATTGGCATGAATCATTGAACAAGATAACCGTTTTAATATGTTTTCAACCAGAAGCAGAATCATCGTTACCTGCAACACAAAAGATTTATCCTATCATGACGATAGTGTCCATACCATTTCTGATAATAACTTTTTTAGTTTATGCCATTATACCAGAACTTCGAAATATTTATGGAAAAACTTTAATGTGTTATGTTGCTTGTCTTACAATATCATATTGTTTTCTCATCAATTTGCAACTCAAGTATTTGCCGCCTGAAATATGTTTACCCTCAGGTAAGAATTTTCTTAACGTTTATGTTATGTTAACGTTTTTTTAACGTTATGTTTTATAAGGTTAATGTTATTATCGTAACATTACTATTTAACAATGTTATACATGTTACATATACTTACATTTGCTATTGTTAATTGTTAGACTACAATTATCTATGATTACAAATTTTTTAGTTTTAAATACTCGGAAACAGTTACTCATGTTTACAACGAGTAAAACGTAATAACAAAATAATCATACAATTCTTAAGAACATTTAATCTAATTCTTCGAATGAGTAAATTTTATCTATAAGAAGACCGATTTGTTCTTCTGTTATATTTCATGGTTGGAATACACTTAGGGTCGGAGATCAAATGATAGAAAATCTTATAAATAATTGTACAAATTTCGAATGGAATATCATCATCGTTGATATAAATACAATATATTCTTTTTTTCGAACATATTGTAACATTGTTATCACACTTAAGATTAATTTTATTTCAAAATTAACGATACTGGTATATGTTTGTATGATTACGACGAATCTATCAATGATATCGTTAAAATAACCAGAAAAGCTTTTTATGGGTGATATCGTAGTTACTTTCATTTGAAATTATAGTAGTCCTTGATTTGTTGTAATGCAATTGTGATAATAAATATTACAATTAATTTTGATAATTCTTAATAAAAACTATATTTTAAAAATATCCTATTATTATATATTAAATAAATATATATGTAATATTAATTTAATATAATATATTTAATATATATTTTATAATATTAATATTAAATTAATATAATATATATTAATTAAATATATTATAATCATATTAAATAAATGTTAGATGCTAGTTTTCCTCTATTTAATTTTCTATTTATAAATTATATTTATCTGATTAATTTAACACAACCATTCTAAACATCATATTTATTTCTTTTCATAATTATCTTAATCATCAATATTATAATAAAATTAAAATTGTAATTAATTCACACCAAAAATTTAATTCATTGATAGAATTATTTATACCCTTACGTATTATTGACCTCGTAATAGTATCTTTCAACATAATCTTAAAATTATCTTATCTAACTCTTTTCAAAGATTATCAATTAGGTATATAGAATGAACTTGTAATGTCTTCCTATATGATTCTATTTTATTAATTGTTAATGGTACCACTGAGTTTTATTTCCAATTACTTTGTAAGAAATTTTACACGTTGTAGTCGTCGTCACCATTCGTGACCTTATTTTCTCTTCTTATTTATGAGTAGAGAGAAAGAATCATAACCGGAATTCCCAACGGATGCTATTGACGATACGACAAGGGTGGTGGTCGACAATATTTTTGTTAGGATTAGTATTGCTTTCGTTTTATCGTTGACAACACCTCCCGAATTATTTTAAACGCGTTTCTTACATTACACAATAATAAAATATGGCAATTTTTGACAATACATTTGTAATATTTCTAATGATAATTTTATTTGAAAAAAGTGTTGGAGTAATATCGTACGCGTACTTTTATACAACACCGGATTCTGTGAATAATAATGTGATTTCAATTACCAATGGTAATCTTATCGCGTTTAAGACTATCAACGGAAATACTACATTTAAGAATAAAAATCTGAAAGAAGAAATGAACTCTAATATATCTAATTTAATGGGTGATTAAATGCATTCTCAAATCTATTCGTGTGTATAGATAAACATACTATATATATATATATATAGACAGCTATTCGATTTGGATCGATCTGTGTTAATACGTAATCCTAATATTAACTTTACTCTCTATTATAAATACTGATAATTTATTTAACAAGAAACTGATAAAAAAAAAAATTTTTTTTGCCAAGAAATCAATCAAATAAATAGAAGTGTATATATATATATATGTAATTTAGTATGTATATATCTATAATATATAGATGAAAGTTGAACGAAACATCATTGTGATTATTAAAAATCTCATGTCTTGTATTTTAAGAAAATACAACGTACAAGGAAGAATCAATTCCAAGGAAAAATACTGAAGAGGATTATATCAAATATTGCGTTAGAAGAAGAAATTGTATTTCGTTTTGTTGTCCACCTGATTATTACTTAATTTCAAAAAATGAGTGCGAAAAAATAGAAAATGAAACTTTATCATTGCCAAGAGTTTACACGATGGATTTATTACCAATGAATGTTACAACGAATGATAAGAATTTTCGTTTCTTATATTGGAATCCTTGTAAAGACAATCAAAAGTATGCATTAAATCCAACTATTTATCCGGAAGAACGATCGTACCTTTTGCAAAATGGTTCATTCTATTTGCCCTATGGGGATAAAGGCAAAAAAATATTAAATCCAGAAAATTATTGTCTTGCTGCAACGAAATATATTCCTAACGAATATCTCGTTTTCTTTTGCAAAAAAGAAACAACCATTAATTCCTATGTCCATTCGACATTTCATGGATTTCTCATTTCGTTGGGTATGATCATATCAATACCATTCCTTATAATAACATGGTTGGTTTACACGGTCATCAAGGAATTAAGGAATTTACATGGATATATTCTACGTGCATACATTGCATCTTTGACCTTGTCATATGCAATTTTATCTACGGTTCAAATTATACCTCAACAACAGATCTCAAATACGTGCTGTGTTTTTCTTGGTAAATTCATTATCAATGTCCTTTCTTTACTCACGTCGAAATAAAAAAAGAAAAATAATACTTATCTCGCTTAAATCTTAATCTATAGAAAGATAAACTATTATAGATAAATTCATTCGTAAAAAAGAAAAAAAAATAATAATAATAATAAAACCGATAGATTTTAAAAAGGTGTTTTACGTTTGTAAGATGCGTAATGTCGTATATACGTTTAAACGATATCAAATACATATTAAAAAGATTAGATTAGAAAAAGATTATAGGTTTGTGCTAAGATGTTTTTGAGGAAAGGTTAGAGATTGATATTATATTAATATATCATGTATATAATACAAATAATACAAATGTAATATCATGAAATTCTTTATATCGCATAAAGAGTTTATTGTATTGAATAATACAACGTAAAAATTTGATACTTACGAGGAGTTATTGAACTACGATAAGACTTGAGATGTTTTAGACTCGATGAAAGACAAATAAGAAAAAGAAATGATTAACTTCGAATACTTTGTAATTGACTCTAATCATTTAAATGTGTTGTTGATTAAGTTATAACATATTGCGGAGTGTTCTTTCTTTTGATTAGTCATTTAATATCTTTCATCCAGTTTCGTCATACGAACGGGAATAAATTAATGAGACAAAAAATGATCTAATATATTTTCGTTTATTTTAAATATTAATATCGTATCCATTTTAAACGCGTAAAATCGATGTTTTGTAAAAAGTCTTGAAATAATACAAAACATGTTGCTTTTATATACTCCCATTGATAAGTATGACGCATTTTGTGGTTTAAGAGACGTCGGAGATTAAAGTATAACTCAAATCGATTTAGTTTTTATATGTCCTAACAAGAAACCAGTCGACGAGTGGTAAACGTTCGTGAATGATGGGTGTTCGTCAAATTAACAAAACAAACAGCATCATTGTCTGCTGTTATATTTTTTTGTTAACAATCGGAATATCGTATTCATCAAACTTATCATTGTCATCTCAAACGTTTCAAAGTCAATCGTCATCAAATCATCGTTTGCCATTATTATCCTTATGTTGCAAATGGAACTATAGTTTGATAAATAAAACATGTGTATTAATAAACGAGTCTCCCAAATTTCCACCCGTTTACGATGCAAATAGTTTCAAATTAATCGATTTAAAAGTAGATCATAATAATTTTCATTTTATATTTGATAATCCTTGCGAAGTTGATAAAAGATGTCTCGTTGAAGAACAATTTAAAATGTTGAACAATGGTTCGATTTATATTGAAAATCAACCGATAATTAATCAAGATCAATATTGTCTCGTTAATTTAAACAATAGTGTATACGATGTGATACAATGCTGTGAATTTTCTGATGACGTTGAAATTGAAAAGGATAATTTAAAACTTAATACTGTTCTTATTATTGGATTAATAATATCATTACCGTGTTATTTAATAACATTTAGTATTTATTCAATAATACCGGAATTAAATAATTTGCACGGTTGTACTTTACGTTCTTACGTTTGTTCACTTTTCTTTTCTTATTTATTTCTTGTGATAATACAGATATCTGACAAAGACATTAACCAAACTGCGTGTTACATTTTTGGTATTGTATTATCAATTTGTTTTTATATATATATATTTTGTATTTTTTCGAATAACAATTATCAATCAAGTTATTTTTTTTCAGATACATATATTAGAACATAATACATATATTAAAAATAAATTGATATTAGAAAATATTATTAGAAATAATGATCAAGAAATAACTAATCAAAAACCAACACAAAATTGAAATTTATTTTTATCGATGTTAACAATATAATAATTCAAATAAAATGTGTTAGTTTACATGGATAATTATCGTATATCAATAATATCTAAATCTATCATATTTGTTTGTTTATTTTGTAAATTTTTATAAACCATTTTAATGATTGATTTTTGAATGATAATACAATACATAGTTAATATACATATATAATACAATAATAAAGTTTTATCAAATGTTATCTTTCTGTTTCAGCTTTCTGCATGTATTTCTTCTTTCTGGCAAGTTTTTACTGGTTGAATGTCATGTGTTTTGACATTTGGTGGACATTTGGGTAAGTGATTAGAATTTCATCATATATATTATAAATGCTTTACTTCTTTTTTCTTTTTCGCAATAATAAAATCTAATAAATCAAAAAGTATTAATCAGTTTGATTAAAAAACAAAAATAATAAATTTCTCATGAGAATATAGAACTTTTTCAAATGTCAATTATCAAAACATTTGATTAATACTTGACTATATATATATATATATATAATTAATATTATTTATAATTAAATAATAATATTACATACGATTTGATATAAATATTCTTGGAATAAAATGATTATTAATTAATTGATTAATAAATGAAATAATAATAAATTTGTATTAATCTATTATTACTAATTAGACAGAGAAAAAATAATTGCTCTAGGTGGTGAGAGGATCTACAGTTATAAAAGATCGAGTTCGTTTATATTTTTTTATGCTTTTGTTCGTTTTATATCCACTTTCCTTGTGTCCTTCGTCGAATACATTTGAAGAAACGAAACGATGCTAGGTCTCGTAGTATCTTGTTTGGATTAAGCGCCGCAATTTCCTCGGTCTACACCCGTTGTGTTTTATAGAGCAGCTTGGTTTGTATAAGCGGGAAAATAGTTTCTTCTGGAATCAGAGGAAAAAAAAAAAAAAAAAGAAAAAGAACGTATTTCTTTACTTGGAAAACAATTTTATTTCGTTTTGTTATTTATCTATCTTATATTATTTTTATTAAATTAATTTATACTTTTGAAACATTCGTATATCTTCTTATCGCGTTATTTGAAATAATTTAGATTTTTTACTTGTAATGTAAAGTTTCCCAAAATTCTTATAGACAAATTATTTGTATGTTAGAATTATTTAATCTTCATATTGATATTCATTTTATTTTATAATAATATTCTATTGTTCACACGTGTGTTTGCATAATAAAAATATTATAATATTTTTTAGATATGATTGGATATATATTTTGTAAATTAATTTATATTTTATTTATATTTATATTTTATTTTATTTATAGTTGTTGTATAACTTATATTATATATATATATATATATATAATATAATGTAATATATTAATTATAATATTATTATATTAATATTAATATAATATATAATATATATAATGAATATTTTATATGAACTAGTTATTTATAGTTATTTATAGTTATGAACAAAAAAAAAGAATTAACTTATTTTACAATTAAAATACTTTTGCGTTTTTGTTTTCTTTTCAATTAAATTAATATCAATTAAAAATAATAATTAATCATTTTAAAGTATAATACGTTTCTGTCTAATAAGAATTTTATTTATCGTTTGATATTCGTGTCGATCGATTAAAAAAGAAATGAAACGAATATTAATTAGACTAATAAAAGGAACGAAACAAGTATAAATAACATAGATATAAATATAAACAAGACTTTTTCTTTTGTTTTATTATTGAATTTCTTAATTAATTGAATATTTTAACCAATATCATTTTTCAATTGTAAGTTATTATCGTTAAAAGCATATAATGCCTGAAGATATAATCGTAAAGATAAATCGAAATTAAATTGTGGACATTTAGACTGCGTATATGTAATATATATGTGTGTACATGTATGTATATTGTGTGGGTCACGTACGAGATATTAATCCTCCCCCACGTCATCTTCAATTTCTCTTCGGTGTTTGTTAATTATCAAATTTCTCTACGTCGCCTTACTGGTGCCGGTTGAGAGAATAATTGACGTAAAAATGAAGAACATATACACATACTCACACACACATACATATATATATATATATATATATATATAAAACAGACGGATTATGCGGGTATACTAGAATAAACTAAACCGTATTTTCTATGATCCCATTGAGCGTGTTGTTAACGAAAAAGCACGCAGCCAAGAAAATTTGTATTAACAGTAGAGAACAATTGAAATTGTTTTAAGTATAGCACAAAAACAACTTAACTCATATGCCAAATTCTATTTGTAAAAATAAAAATATTAGAACATATTGATAAAACAATATAATTACATTGTTCATATTATTATAATTAATATTATGATATATATTTTTTTTTTTATTTAATTTTTAATTATATAAAATGAATTATAAAATATATTTAAAATATTTTATTATAATATATAAATATATATTTAAATAAATATATAAACTATATTTATTAAATATATTATAATTATATGAATAATATAATTAATGTTAATTCAATGTAATTTATGTATAAATTGTAAATTATAATAATATGTTCTTTTTTTAAATATTTTGTATCACGTACATACTTTCATAGTATAATTATAGAGATTAAAATATTTGTTTCCTTTGTAATATTTAAACCTTTTATTTAAACGAAAAATTTAATCGTTTAAAAAGGATATTAATTGAAGTGAGATTCGTTTAATTCCCATGTAAAATGAATGAAACTGTGTGGGTGTTAAAGTTTTTACATAGAATCGAGTCACGTTTGTTAACACACATGTTTCATGTTAAACTCTCATTCATTTTGCCAAGCCCTAACAAATTTTTTCTCTATCTCTTTCTCTCTCTCTCTCTCTCTCTCTCTCTCTTTTTCTCTATTGTGGCTTTTAGTCATTGACCACAAACCTAATACAAGTTTCTTTTTAGAATAAATGTATTTATTAAATGAATATTTACTTAAATATTAAAAACTCTTTGAAAGTACATAATCCATAAACGATTATTTGATTAAGATATATATATATATATATATATATATATGTGTGTGAGTCTTATGTTGAGTTAAACATTATCTTTGTAAAATGAGACATCCTTTTGTTCAGATTAACTAAACACTATCATAATTTCCCCAAGGTATTTTCATCTAAAAACATGTGATACTCTATTGATTTCTTCTTAACGTTTTCCAATTTTCTTTTTTTTTATTGTATATATCAAGTATCTCATCATTAGATGTTTATTTATACATTTATCTATGTAAATACCTTTCCTTTTTATGTTGATAATAGGAAGGAAAAGAAAATATAAAAATACAAAAATATTTTGAAATGACAATAAAGAATAACATACTATTTTAATATACATATATATGTATTAAATTTTATTTTAATATATATTATATTAAATATATTATTAATAATATTATATTATATTATATTAAATAATTTATAATATTTTATATAATATATATTATATATTAATATTATGTATTAGTAATATTAAATATTAATTATATATTTATAGTTTATATACTATAATATATATTATATATACTATTATATATATATATAATAGTATATTATATTTATCCCATTATATTTATATATAATTTATACAATCTATTATACAACTATTATATAATAATAGTAATTAATTAGTTAGTAACTAATAGTATAATTATATACTATTTATAGTATATAATAGTATATTATAATTATATATATATAATTATTAGTTATTTATTTATATATTAATTAACGATATATATTTGTTATTTGTTTTAGTGGTTTCCGAGCATTAAGGGGTAGTATGAAACAAAGGGATCGAAAAAAATTTATAATATATTCTATGTATGCATGGGGAATTGCATCATTTTTCACAAGCATATGTTTAATTATGGATTATGCTCCTAACATACCAGAAAGTACAATTCGACCTCAACTTGGAGAGAGTAGATGTTGGTTTACGAGTAAGTATATTTAAATATTATAATTTATATTATTTTTATATATGAATGTAAAATGTAATGTTGAATAATATTATTTCAGCTAATAGTGCGACAAATATTTATTTTACTTTTCCTATGACAATATCAATTGTCTGCAATTTATGTCTATTTATCTCAACCGCTTTAAAAATTCGACAACACACTAAAGATACGGCCCATCATTTAAGAGGTAGCGAAAGTAGACGCCATGACGATAATAAACAATGGTATATATGTATAAATTATATATATATATATATATATATATTTGTATAATATTATTTTTATTATAAGATTTTTATTTTTAAGAGAAAGTTAAAAAGAGTGTTCATATTATAAAGAAAATATGACTTTTCTATCTAAACGTTATACACTTACAATATATAATAAAAAATTAATTAATATCGTTATAAATAATATTTGAAATAATATCAAATATGAATCTACTCATATTATACTCATGCGAATCATCAATATGGTATAGTTATCTTTTCTTACTAACATTGAATGCTTATTTTTAGACGTCGCTATAGGGCAAGCGACAAGAAGATGTTCCCATGCCATAGTTTATTTTCCTTATTACGAAATCATTCGTAACAACAATTAAATTATCTCGGCTATAATGAGTCATGATTTTGTTAAATATTCATTCATACATAATATTTAACTAACTAATATTATACAAAATATAAAAATTATATTATAAATAATATATTTTGTTTTTGATAATAGGTTCAATCTGTATATGAAGTTATTCATCGTGATGGGTATCACCTGGACAACGGAAATCATATCCACGTTATGGGAAGGATCAGGTGATTATATTTGGTATATATCAGATGTTATTAATACTTTACAGGGTTTGATCATTTTCATAACGCTTGTTTGCAAAGAAAAAATTAAGCGTTTATTACTTAAAAGATTTGGATGTAGTGAAAGTAATGTTTTTTCAAGAAGCC
This sequence comes from Polistes dominula, assembly GCF_001465965.1. The sequence continues at coordinate 509,702 of NW_015148978.1, forward strand.
TTACTCGTAGTGTTTATAATAGTTCAGCGTCTCGTACTACTTGTACAACAACTACGGGTTTACCCCTTCAAGAAAAAATTGATGCAAATATTCGACGAGAAGCATTTCGTTTGAGTAAAGAAAGTGCTGAAGATAGCGATTGTCCTTAATTAATTCATACACAATGATGAACATAATACGTTCGTTAATAAGAACGTATGATTATACAGATGATTCATCCATCTATTCTGCAAGAAAAAAAAAAATGACCTCAAACATGTGCTTTCAAATTTTTAAATTGAAAAAGAAGTTATACTTTCCTTTTCTTTTTTTTTTTTTTTTTTTTTTTTTAAATCATACAACACATTATTCACACGGACTTATTATCTTTTAATTCTATTATTTATTTTGTTCATAATACCATTAATTTATTATAAATAACTGATATATCCTGAGATTATAATGAAGGATATATGACTTGCGAAGATATTAACTTCTATATTAAAAAAAGAAGTGAATAATATTATTAGAATATACGTTTCAAACAAACAACAACTTTTTAAATATTAAATAATAAACAAGTTATGCAAGAGATATAATGATTGATGTATTATCGCTTTTATCAAACTTAATAGCAAAGACACACGTTGTACTTATATTTGGATCTCATTTAGATTTCGTATGCTTAGATAACAATTTGTGTATGAAGTATATTATTCATTATTATATATACTTCGAATCTCTCTATAAATTAATTATTATTAAATAAATGTGAGATCACTGATGCTTTGAAAATATTCCATAAAATTATCTACGTAACGTAAAAATTGTATTAATCGTTTTTTATTAATCGTTGTACCAATATATATATATATATATATATANTATATATATATATATATATATATATATATTTTATAGTTATATATTCTAATATTCTAATTTATGAATATATAATATATTCATAATTAGATATTCTATATTCTATATTATAAGATATGAATTTATATTGTTAGTGAAAATAGTCATAAAATTTCTATAAGGAAATAGATATAAGTATATATTTAATTTATATTGTATACTTCAGTTAAATTGTGAAAATTTTAGATTTTACATATACTACCGTTTAAATGATCGATCTTTGTTTTCAAGATCGAACTATGTACGTTTTTTCTCAAAGGACATGTAAACACTCAGTTACAGTTCGACCATATCATCATAAACACGTAGATTTTGATGAGTGCCTGGTAAAAATATTATAATGATCGTTATAATATTTCAACGAATTTACATTATATATTTATAATTATTAATTATTATTATTTATGTTTTTTTTTCTTATCAGATTTTCATTCACTTTCTCTTACCATGTTTTTCATTAATTTATTAACAAGCCGATGTTTCCTGAACAGCCCATTTATTTGATCAATTTTATTTAATATTTAAACTAATTATTTATTAATTATGCATAATTTTTTTTTTACGAAGTATTACTTTAACTATCACCGTCGTTTACATATTATCACTCATACGAGTTTATGTCATTGATGAAATATGAAATGTGTGTGTGATGTGGTGTGTGCATTTGTATATTATAAAACATTTTATGTTCATACAATAATCAAGTTTATACATTTATTTTAAATATTTATGAAGTAATAAAAGTACATTTTCTCTCTCTCTCTTTCTCTCTTTATCTTTAAAAATCCAAAGGAGTAGCTCATTTATTTTTTTATATAAGAGCATTATTAGCACAAATTTTGTACATTTTTTATTTAAATACATACTATTTATATTATGACATCATTTCATTCATCTAAACATTCTATAAAGTAGTAGTAGTAGAAGTAATAATAGGTTATAAGTATAAATGAAGAAATATTTTTGAAAAAAATATCATGTTTCGTTCTCATCCCAATTGAAGTTAATAAACTTCATTGGTTCATGAAGTTGAATCTATTATTATATTTTCAATTGAAAAATAATATATCTAACAACTAACTCCAAATAATATAACGTCAATTTGTATCCTTAAAAAAAAAAAAAAGAAATATTATTTGTGGAAACTATATTTATTCTAAGCGTACATGTCTTCACGATCTGCTCCAACCCCATCTCCATCTTCCAAACTAGAAAAGTTTAAGAAATGTGCCGGTCGATGAACCTCGTGATAAAATTCTTTAGGATTAGCTAATTGTAATTCATATTTCGTGTTTGGATTGTGTCTCACACCTAGACAAAAATATATGATATAAATGTTTGATGAAATAATTTCTTTATATAAATAAAAACGAAATAATTGATAATTTACCCATGAAATTATAATTCCATGATCCTTGATTAGGTACCATAAAGAAACCAAGGAATCTATCGGAAAGAAGCATTTGTACTTTCTCGTAATGACTTGGAAGATATCCTTTAGGATTATTTCCCTTGTCAGTGTTCTGTTTGCCCCATTCGAATCCACTGAAATAAAAATATAAATTATATTTATAAATATTTTGATAAATATATATTATATAGAATATAATTGTTCATACCTTGGAGTTAATTTATAAGCTGTCAAAGAACAAGAACCTGGTGTAAAACTGCATGTAATGACGATTGTTTTTTCACCATCCCAATTTGGATTTTCCGCCATAATTCGTGCGTGTGTCGAGATATCCTTATTAGAAAGTAAAGTAAATAAAACGTTAATAATAAATCAATAATATATTCAAATATAATAAATATATGAATATCTACCTGTGGTGATAACTGTGGCAATTCATTGGGTTGTGTATGTATCCATCCTAGTGGCTCCATTTCTTTAAGGTATTGATGATTAGGTAATGCATTTGGTAAATGTACTGTTTGATGTGTACCCCATTGTGGAGCCATTACTATACATCTAATCTCTTTAACTTGAGGATTATCCGGTGGACTAATACCATATAAATATCCAGCAATTTGTGCTCGTAAATCCGAGATTGTGACAAATTTTTTCAATACATTCTTCGGTAAAATGTATGTGTAACCAGTTTCTTTGATATCATCGGAAGATACATATATATGATTAGTTCTAAGATGTAAATTAGTAGCGGATATAGCTCTAACACGCCATTCTGTTTTAGAACTGAATGTTTGAGTTTCATAATTGGATGTAGTAGCAGTAATAATCTCGTCACCGTGTTTATTAACCGTTCTAGTAGTAGTTGCAGTGAGTTGAGATTGTTCTTTTGTTTGCTTTTCAATTTCTGCAATTTGTTGTCGTTGAGCAGATGGTGCACTAATCTCCATACCTAGAATAATATCTCGAATTTCAGATTGAGTTAGAGATGCAACATTGACATTGTTCTTCTTTCCATAATCAGCCAAAATCAAATCCTTCAATTGCACTTCTACTTTGATCCATTCGTCGTCAGTTAAAGATGGCCATATGTGATGAGGTTCTGTTATAGTTGTTTTATCTGGTTTAAGTACAACCTTAGTACGTTCTGTATTAACGTGTAACGCTCGAAGAATTAAGATTAAACGTGAAAATGCTGTATAAGATGAAATTGTTTTTAACCAATCGTCATAAAGATTGAAGAGAACCATTTGTGGTTCAGTCGCCTTCAGAATAAGATCACCAAACTTCTCAACTTTTAAGCATGCTTGGAAAGGTAATTGAAGTTCTGATCCTTTGATAACGATATTGGGAAAATCTAGTAAATGCACCTCAAGAGGATCCAACATTCCTTTTCTCGTTACAATAATTTGTTTTGGTTGTTCTTCTACTGGCAACGAACGAATAAGAGCTGCAACTTCTTCAGCAGTTTTCCATTTAGCTAATTGTCCCAAACGTTTTTGCCCAGCCCACACAGAAGTGTGAATTATCTTTAAGAACAACTGACCAGTTCTTGGATTAAATATGAAAATCGCACCATTGATTGGTTTTGTAGTCAGATTACCTTCAAAAGTTTTATGTATCGTTACTCGGTATACATTAGTGTCATCGACAAACCAAATGATTTGATTTGAGAATAATTCTCCATAATTTTGAGAAGAAAGATATGGTTCAGTTGGTTCTGATGAATATAATTGTAGAGCTTTTCTAATACGTTCTCGCAATACGTATAACGCTGGATTTGCTTTCATTATTTTTGCCATAGCTTGTTGTATAAGTGGCTTACATCCTGGAAACCAATTACCATATGCACTATGAAGATTATAAGCTAGATCGATAGCTATTAAAAGACCCGTTGGAGATGGATAAATGGACATATTATCTGTTGTATAATCTAAAAATTTAGCCCTTGCATATCTCTCAATATCATGAGAATCATAATCACCCCATCTCAATTGAACATCTATCCAATATTTTTGAGTCGTTGTGTTATCCATGAGATCTTTAGAATCTGCTAATAAAGATGGTCTTGAAACGTTCCATTTGTATGCCGAAAAGAGTAGAATATCAGCACAAGAAGAATTCATCTTATATGATTTCCTTGGATGTATAGTTTCTTTTTGTACAGTTTCAATTTCTAGAGCATCCAATTCTTGATCAAACACTTGACAAAGATCCATGACAATTGATTCGTGCACTTTTTGCCACAAGTGAGCACGGAAAATTTGAATGAGAGATATCTTCAATGTTGGTATTTTACCATGCATAAATATTCCTGTCAAATCTAATTGTACTTGGAAACCTACGTAAACGTTTGCTCTGTTTATAGTGGGTGACCACCATAAAGTAAAACGACGGTTAGGAATTTGATTCAAACCCGATCTTTGAGCATTCGTTAATTTTTTATATTTCATTGATTCTTCAAAACCTGATGCTTTTTCCCAGAAAAGACCTTCCCATGTGGGGAAATAAGTTCCTTTGAAAAGTGTGTGTTCCAGAATTCCTTCAACACCACCTAGGGCCTGAATCATATCTGTCCTATAATTATTCAAATTCCATAACTTTCCATCATGACGTTGATGGGTCCACCAAAATGGATTTTGTTTAAGAACTTGATATTGTTTAAATTCTGTACGTATTCGCCAACCTTTGTCATAAGCAAGGGTATGTCTATCCTTTTGAAACAATGTGTTAATTCTAGGTATACCACGATCCCAACTATCTTCTAAATCTTCTAAAGTAAGTCGACGATTTTGTGTATTTGCCTCTTGTCGTTTCAAGGCATATTCTGCCCAAACACGCTGTGAATCTATAAATTCTGATTCCCATGGTTGAATGTACCTATACAGATTGGGAATCAATTGATCTTCATCGTGACTCATACCAGATCTAAAATGTGTAATACCAACGTCAGTTTGTTTGGACCAACGTAAATCTGATTGAGGAATTAATACATGACCCATAGAAAGCATTCCAAGACCACCCAATTCTTTAGGTGTATAAAATACTACCGGTGGAAACCTTGAAGGCATTTTTGAATTGAGACCAATTTTTATACGTGTCTGAATTTTATTTTCACACTTGACCAATAAATCCAACAATTCTTGGGTATTGACTACTGCTTCGCGGAAATAGGTCATTAAACCTATTAAAGCGGTATTCCATTTATTAACAATTTTGGTAAATGTCGTAGAACCAGAAGCCATCAAAATTTGTCTAACTCTATTGTGGAATCTTTGTAAACTTTCATCATCTACTCTTAAGAAACATTGAGCAGTTCTTTCTTTTGTAATTTCATTTTGCAAATTCCATACTCCATCTCTATGTGTAAATTCTTCATGTGTTGTTCTGCACTTAGGTAAAATTCTACATTCAAATCCACTCATGTTGAACAATAGATTTGGATTGTCCTTGCTATAAACACTAACAAAACTGTTTTCCCATTGTATAGTAGTTGTAGAACGAGGTAATCGATTTTTAATATCCCAGAAAACAGCACGTCCCAAATTAACATCATGTTTCATTAATCTCATACGTGCATCACGTGGCCAACATTTTTTATTATTATACCCAACAATATTTTCATTGTTTGGATCTGGATGTTCCGTTAGATATCTTTGTATCAAATCTCTTGCTTCGTCTGCAGAAAATCGAAGGAATAAATGTATTCTATCAACATATCTGCAATATAATCTAATCGGATGTGCAGTTTCAGATGCCACATCTTGGAAAGTTAAAAAGTCATTTGGCATTTGTGGGGGACCAGCCATTTCACTAGCTCTTTGCAATCCAAGAACCAATAGATCCAGCACAAGTCCATAATACTGAGCAATAAACGATGCGAACTGCATACCCCTAATAATTCCATAACTGTTTATATGATTCATATCTTTATAATTGATTACAACATTATTTTTTGCAGTCATGTAATCAGCAATATTATGATCAACGATTAAACGAAGAAGTCTGTTTAACAAAGTAAGATCGATTTTTTCATAAAGCTTTTCAAATTTAGATTCTAACAAAACATTGCATTCTCCTTCGCTAACATCCCAAACATCCTGTAAATTGTTTATACCTTGACACCACTTGTAAACCAAAAGTGGTGGTGGTTCTGTGTCAGATGGTTTAACCCATGGTGGAAATAATCTTCGTTTATCTGCTTCATACCATAAATATTGATCTAAGTAAGCATCGGTTATCTTTTCAAGAGGTTCCACATCGTAAACTGGTATCAAATGACTATAAAGATCCATAAATTCTATACCCACTTCTTTAAAGTTTCTCTGAGTCAAAAGATGACGTTTAATTCTAGATAAAGCTTCATGTGGATTGTCATATGCTTGTTCGATTAATCCAAGTTCTTCACGTTGACTTTGATTCAATCTCGATTTAACGCTATAAGCTTCTTTCAAACGTTCTAATGCCAATATCAACAATTTCGTATCGTGTTTATATGAAAGTGGTGGGAAAGGTATTGGAGCAAATCTTCTGGATTCTAACCAATGTACAGTAGTGGTGTATATAGCTACAGCTTCTTCTGGAGTAATATAAGGTCCATCTTTTAAATAATTATGCTGACGTTCTTGTTCTGCTTTTAAATAAAGTCGAGTAAGACGACCTAAATTCTTTTTGCATACTGTCTTATCCACAGTAGCACCTCGTCTGATACGTTCTCGATTATAATGAGCAGTGTTTGTCCACCAATCAGCCTTCATTTTAACATAACGTAATATCATATTTTCTATAGGAATAGGCAATCCAGGGACTTTCCATGGTATATTAGCCTTCCAACATCTCCATGCTTCACTTAAATGTTGAAGGATTGTACGAGCTTTGTTTTGTTTAATACCTTCAGGCATCATGTCTACAATATCATGCATTACAGATGCTCTTAATTCAAGATCAAAATGTGATTCTACTCTTTGTTTAGTCACAGTTTTGGCTACTCCTTTAGAATGACGCCCTTCAAATTGCCTGGACAACAAATTACCTAACCACCTTTCTAATAATGGTGTTATACCTCTCATAAAGAAAAGCCATACTCTCCATCCAGGTGCCCAAAATCCACAACCAGGTCCTTTTCCAACTGGACCAGTATTAAATCGATAATATATTAAATGTTTTAAATCTTTGCACATTCTTATTTGTCTCATCAGTTTATATTTATACCGATACATGCCAGTAAGCTGGCCAACATGAGCAAAAATGTATTGTAATCCATCAGCTAATTGGAATGCATCAACATTATTTAGACGATACTGTACGTGTGAGTCAATAATTAATTTCGTCAAACGAAGTATTTCTCTACACAAATGGAAAGCATTTCCAAATCGTGATTTTTTTCTTTCCTTCGTCGTAAGAGTTTTAACAGGTTTTAGATTGAAATTGTAATCTAAATGAAGATAATTTAAATTCTTTCTATGTATGAGTAAGTTCAACATATTGTAGCCTTGACGACATACTTGCAATCCAGCTTCAACCCAATCTATAGTTGTAGTTTGGAAAAACTTGGTAGATTTAAATGACCGGAACAAGTAACGTTTCTTTTGAGGCTTTGGTGGTCTGTGCTTCAATGCATTTAATACGAAATATTTAAGTAACTTTTGATAACTAACTCGTACTTTAACAGGTTGTCCTGGAGGACAATGCTCTCTATACCATGATTTTACTAGAGGAATATCAATTGCTCTTCTGGTTCTTCCAGAGCGTGTATTAAATGGTCTTGGTGCCCATAGAAGTGCTATACCATTAGCTGTATTATCTGTATAAAGTGGTGTTTCTTGTAAAAATGGCTGGACTTCATCATCTAAGACGAAATCTTCATCATCTTCAATTTGTGGTTCTACTGTCTATAAATAATAAAAATATATAATTAACTTTTTATTATTAGAATTCTAATAAGAAATTTGTAATCTATTCATTTATTATAATACTTATAATCTATGTTTTAAATTTTTACTATTTACCTTTAATGAATTCCTATGTGAAATTGGATTAATCAAAGGATCAAAATAAAATGCTGGTAAATCAGGATCTTCTGTCTTTATATATACAACATTTGGTGCATGATACCTATAAATTAATTAAGAAATTAACATACATTAGATATTAAGATACAAAATATATATTATTTCTTAATAAATTATTAATTAGAAAAATACAATGTAGGTGGTATCAGCAGTTCTCTTTTAATTTCTAGAAAGAGTACGAATAACAACCATCTATTTTGCTATACCACACTGCTAGTTAGACTATAATGTACTACCTAATAAGTCTATAAACTAGTGTGGAAATATTTGTTCACGCATACACACATAACTTCTGTATTATATTAATTATAATAATTTACTTACCATGAAAGATGTACAAAGTGTGGCATATTATTATATAAATAAGGAAACGCAATGCGATATTCTGTCCTAATAGGCTGCCTGATAATAATTTTATTTATATCATTGAATTCATTCCAATCTTCATCAGCAGCATTTGAATCTTTTACAAGAGGTTCAAACTTTGGTCCTCCTGGTATTGCCATATTTAATGCTTTTGCAGTAAAGAATGATTTGGGATCAAATAAATAAAAGAAATTATGATCAACCAAATCTGTTAAGAGTTGATTTGCTAATCGATACAATGTCGCCATTTGAGGAAGAGTTAAATTCCATCTTCTATATGTAGATCCATTGACATGTCTGTAATCATTTTAAATATATGGTAAGGATATTTACACTTTAACAAAAAATATTATTTATATTTGGTATATATTTGTCAGAATGCGTTTTGTCCAGTGATACATTTTTGTAGTATGTCTCGGACACTGCTACAAAAACAATCATCTGTCAACTCACATAGATAGTTGATTTCAGGACCCCTACGCAATTCATCATACAAAGTTAAATATAATTTATTATATTCATATTATTATATAAATTTATATACCTGCTTCCAACCATTGGTTTGTGTTCATAAAACCATGATGCAACAGATTCATCTTCTTCAGAATCAAGTTCAATCTGAATAGCTTCTAATGGTTCAACATCCAGAACGTTATCAGCATAGTCTAATGGAGGTTCTTCATCATCAAATGGTGGAAATCTCATTCTTTTAAAATGTCTACGATCTCGTTTTTCTCTTCGCATCATAATCCACATTGTTCTAATTTTCCCAAATGATTAATATAAATATATCATTAATATATATGCATATATATACTGTAATTCATATAAGAACAAGACTGAAATTATTAAAATAACTCACCCCCATTGTGCAATATAAACAGGCTCAATAACCCATGGAATTTCATTAACAAATGTAATAGCTCCAGTTATATGGTATAGAACTTTTACGTCTCTTATTTGCTCCCAAGGCATTGGCATATTTTCTAACAGTTTCATTACTGCATGTGGCATATATTTTAATGCACTATAATTAAACAAGTAATGTTTATACTATACAATTAATATTTCAAGCACATCAAAATATTTGAATAAACCTTACCCTAAATATACACGCTTATCGTGTCTATATTTGCGACTACTCATATCACCATGATCCCTTATAATTTTGCGAATATGTTCAGGTGGCATATCTTCTTTTTGAGCATCGACAAATCCAAATTTTCTTTTCTCGGCAAACCGTTTTGATTGTAATTGTTGCCATTTTTGTGCTATAATTAGACATCAGCAAATTACTTTCCCATAGAAATGAAATATAATTTTATATACTACCTTTTTCTTGTAATTTATCCTCTGATAACACTTCTGGTTGTTTTGGCATTTGAGGAAGTGGCGGGCCAGCAATAGCTTGCATATGGGCATGATGGGCAGCTTGAGCATGAGCTGCTGCTTGAGCATGAGCCTGTGCCGCAGCTAACTGGGCATGGGCTTGTTGTTGGACCATCATGGTTGCCCATGGATTTGGTCCTAATAAATACGGTGGTATAGACATTATTGCGAGATGTCCTGTAAACAAGAAACATGATGAAAAATATACATTATATATTTATTATTTATTCTAATATTAAATATCTAATAAAGGAATAAAATTATTTATAATTAATAATTATCTTCGTATACTATTAGCGTGGCTTTTTTTTTTAGTAACCATTTTTTTTCCTTACCGGAATTCTTATTTCTTTACCAAATTGACAAATAATAAGTGTTAATATATACAATAATAATATAAAGTTATTGTCTTTAAACTTAACATTTCAACTACAAAATATCTCTTAAATAGAATATGATTGTGCAAATTATTTTACTAATACGACACTGAAATTGGAGGCTATATTAATTTTTCCAAGCTTTCTCAGGGGTTTATTACTTTCATGATAAGAAACTGTAATTCGTTAAAACTTGAGCGTCATCTGGTGTTGCGTCTATTGCAACAGAATCTGCAATTCAAGTTCGCTCCGTGAACGCATGCGCGTGTACTAGACACACGGACAATAGCAGTAGAGAGGGAAAGAGTTATACAAAGTCGCGCCAATAAAACATGTCATTATAGTTTATTTCCAAACAAAGAATAGGTTAAATCGTGTCTTCCGAAACTCTTTCATATTTTTATATTAAAGCAGTTGAATTTATTATGTCGATCAATAAATGATAATCTTGAAATTGATGGTTGCATTAATGTAACAAAATAAAAAACTAAAAATGAAGTAATAACAACTCATTTTATATTATTCGAATGTAACTTATAACAATTATAAGTATCAAATGTTTCTTATTTATTCTTTTATTTCAGGATTAATGTTGATGATTTAATTGTTTATTTTCCATATGATTATATATATCCAGAACAATATGCATATATGTATGAACTTAAGCGTGGTCTGGATGCAAAAGTATATATATATATATATAAATAAGTTCATCTATTTTCTTTTAATTTTAATCATAGCATGTTATATAAATCAATAAACAAGATTAAGAAAGGTTCTTTAAAAAGTATTTAATTTGATTTTCATAATCTTAGGGTCACTGCCTTTTGGAGATGCCTTCAGGAACTGGAAAAACAATTACACTGTTATCTTTAATTGTTGCATATATGTTGGAACATCCATTGGATGTTACAAAGTTAATATATTGCTCCAGAACCGTACCGGAGATAGAAAAAGTTATAGAAGAATTAAAAAAACTAATTGATTATTATGAAAAAGAATTAAAAAGTAAACCTAAGATAATAGGATTAGTTCTCAGTTCAAGAAAAAACATGTGTATCCATCCTGAAGTAATTATCAAATAATAATATGAATATTGAGCAATATATAAATTGCAACTTACTATTAAATTTCTAACTAATTTTAATATGTAATTTGTGAAGATAAGCAAGGAACGAGAAGGAAAGGTGGTTGATTCACGGTGCCATTCTCTCACTGCGTCTTATATTCGAGATAGACATAATTATGATGAATCTACACCAATTTGTAATTTTTACGAAGGATTTGATTTAGAAGGTAGAACTCAAGTTATACCACCTGGTGTATATTCTCTTGACGATTTAAAAGACTATGGTAGAAGTCGTAACTGGTGTCCTTATTTTCTTGCACGTTTTATGGTAAATCATTATTTTTTTTTTTTAGAGATATGGTTTTTCTTTTTAAATATTTTCACTAAAAAAAGCTTTCATATATAATTTCTTTCACAGATTATACAAGCTCAAATTGTAGTTTACAGTTATCACTATTTGCTTGATCCAAAAATAGCTGAAACTGTTTCTAAAGAATTAAGTAAAAGTTCTGTAGTTGTATTTGACGAGGCCCATAACATTGGTATGTGTGTGATATTTATATTTTAAATATATATATATAAATTATAACACTTTGTTTTATTTGATAGATAATGTTTGTATTGATTCAATGAGTGTTAAAATAAATAGAAGACTCATGGAAAGAAGTTCTGCTAATATTCAGATTTTAGAAAAAACTGTTGCAGAGTAAGTGACTCATTAATCTTGTTTATATTATTTTTAAAAATATTTTAATTATAATTATTTTTTTTTTTTTTATACTTGTATTGTAGAATGAGAGAAGATGATGTTAACAAATTAAAAGAAGAATATGAAAGATTAGTTGCAGGATTAAAAGATGCACAAGTACAAAGAGAAACTGATATTATTTTATCAAATCCTATATTACCCGATGAAGTTCTTCAAGGTACGTCATCGTATTTAATTGTGTCTTTTTCTTATCTATAATTTTCTTTTTTTTTTATATTTTTACAGAAGCTGTTCCTGGAAACATAAGAAATGCAGAACACTTTGTTAATTTTTTGAAACGATTTATAGAATATTTAAAGACACGTTTACGCGTACAGCATGTTGTACAAGAATCTCCGGCAGCTTTCTTGAGAGATATTCAATCAAAAGTTTCTATAGAACGAAAACCCTTACGATTTTGTGCTGAACGATTAGCATCCCTTTTAAGAACTATGGAAATAACAGACATAACAGATTTTTCCCCGCTTACTTTAGTAACACATTTGGCAACATTAGTTTCTACTTACACAAAAGGATTTACGATTATAGTAGAACCATTTGATGATAAAACACCTACAGTTCTGAATCCGGTATTACACTTCAGTTGTTTAGATTCATCCATAGCAATGAAGCCGGTATTTGAAAGATTCCAATCAGTAGTTATTACCTCTGGAACGTTATCACCTTTAGATATGTATCCAAAAATATTAAATTTTCATCCAGTAATAATGTCTTCGTTTACTATGACACTAGCTCGTCAATGTCTTCTTCCAATGGTAATAATTATATTTCTTCAATTATTATATATCGTAATATTATTATATTTATATCATTGTATTCTTCATAAAATAGATTGTAGCCAAAGGTAATGATCAAGTAGCAATTTCATCAAAATATGAAACAAGAGAAGATGTTGCCGTTATCAGAAATTATGGTCAACTTTTAGTTGAATTTGCTGCTAATGTTCCCGATGGTTTAGTTTGCTTTTTCACTTCATATTTGTACATGGAATCTGTTGTTGCTGCTTGGTATGTTTTATTTTACTTAAAATAATATATTATTTAATTAATATTCACACTTCTAATTTTGTTCAAAACAAATTTTCTATTTAAGGTATGATCAAGGAGTAGTAGATCAACTTCAGAGACATAAATTGCTATTCATTGAAACTCAAGATTCAGCAGAGACTAGTTTAGCTCTTTTAAATTATATAAAGGCTTGCGAAAATGGTCGAGGCGCTATTTTACTTTCGGTAGCTCGTGGTAAAGTTTCAGAAGGTGTAGATTTTGATCATCACTTAGGAAGAGCTGTTTTAATGTTTGGTATACCTTACGTATATACACAATCAAGAATTTTGAAAGCACGTTTAGAATATTTACGTGACCAATTCCAAGTAAGTAAATAGATTTCTGAATTTTCTAATAATTTATAATTTAAACTTTTATTTTTTTAAAGATAAGAGAAAATGATTTCTTGACCTTTGATGCTATGAGACATGCAGCACAGTGTGTTGGACGTGCCATTAGAGGTAAAACTGACTACGGTATTATGGTATTTGCAGATAAGGTAAATTATAAAATATTTATAAATGTTTATCTATTTAAAAAACAAAACTTATTATTTACTTTATTTGTATAAATTATGCGTAGAGGTTTTCTAGAGCTGACAAACGAAGTAAATTACCAAAATGGATACAAGAACATTTATCAGATGGTTTATGTAATTTATCTACTGAAGAAGCTGTACAGGTAATATGATTGAACACCATGCGTTGCAACTATAATTGACTCTTTTGGATTTTTTATTATTCTATTTATTTTTAGATTAGTAAACGATGGTTAAGACAAATGGCTCAGCCATTTACGCGTGAAAATCAATTAGGTCTATCACTTTTAACAAGAGAACAATTGGAAAAGGAGGAAGCTAGTAAAATTGAACAAAAAGCACAACAGAATTAAATTTTATATAAATAATATCTTTAGTAAAAATATTCCATATGCTTATGTCATTTGGGATAAGTATTTTTATTCGTAACTTGTAAAGATATCTTTATATATATAATTTTGTACTGTGATTGTGTTTAATATTAATATAAAATATTAAAAATCCATTTGCACCAATTATTCATAATTACAAAGAAGAAACCATCTTTATTAAATTATTAAGCAATGTTTTATGTATTTCATGATATTCGCGTAATATTTATCAGTAGTTTATTAATAAGAATAAAAATAGAATTGATGTCACATTATGGAAGAGATCTCTCAGTAACTTTTTAAATAATAATTATTAAAAGGATTTATAAGTAATAATCAAATGTGATTAAAAAAGTTTAATAACAAAGTACGGTGAAGAAATTTCTCAACAGTATAGAAAATACAGTCATATGAATAAATAATTAAGTTAATATCACCACCTCACAAGAACTTGATCACCATCTTGAATAGAATAATAACTGAGTTCTTGTAAAGGTTTATCTAAAGGAATTTCTTCTTTTGAAAGCTGAAACATTATTATGGAATATATACATATATATATAATAAAATTCGATTTTAACATTAGAAATAAACAAATTTGATGTCATACTCACATTCTGTTGTACAAATGAAAGTGTTGGAATTCTACCGCCAGTTTTAAAAAGTCTTTGTGCAAGTCCTATCACTTTTTGAACTTCCATATCTTTAAGAAGTTTTCTTTTAATTCCTTTAAGTTGATGTGGATCATTTGGACATTTAAATTCTACCGTTATAACGTTGGAAACCATTTCTGCTTTTGCCTTAGATGATGGAATATCAGATATTCCATATTCTAAGAAATAAAATGTTATTATATAAAATCATTTAATGATTCAAATTACTTATTGTGGACAAAAATATAGTTTCACGTACTATCAACTAAAATTGGGTATCGTGGATGTTCATTTATGAATAAATTCTTTTTATCAAGATTATTTTCAATTTCTATCCATTTTCGTAAATATAATTTTAAATAATCGTATTCGGCACCCCTTCTTTCTTCGTGTGTTATTTCCGTGCCATTTAATACTTTTAAATGTGATATTCTTGCTATTATTAATTGCCTTCCTGTTTCTAAAGTGTAATCCTTTAAAATTGGATTTCCCCTAAATCTAAAATCTTCTAAATTATTAAGTTTTTCCAGCTCACTCACAGACTGCCACTGAAAACGAATATTCTCTTTTAGTAAATCAATGAAATCTTTTTTTTTTTTATAAACTGTATATTACCTCTGATATGTTATTTTCTGATATATGCAATTGTCGTAAAGCGGGAAATAAATTTGTTTTATCAGTTGATGTAGTAGATGGAAACCTTATTCTATCTATTTTATTTGAACTCAAATTAAGGCATTCTAAACTGCAAATTAAATAATATTAAAATAATATACAAAAATACAAAGATGAAATGACATTATATATTTAGTTTTATTAACTAACATACCATGGAAGTGAACCTAGCTTAAGAATTTCTGTCCAACTGGACAAAAAATTTCCTTCAAGCATAATTGTTCGTATTCTCATAGAAGTTGAGTATTTTAATGAACCTTCTAAAGAGCTAATATTGTTAAACGAAGCTGATAGTTCTTCCAATGACGAAAACATATCCACACATTTCTGCACATCGGACCAATTATAATTCATTCTTGTAATAGTTACACTCTTTACATTTGTGAATGCATATTTCAATGTTTCCATATTTTCTTCAGGTAGCAAATAATTTTCACTAAAAAAATTGATCGTTTATTCATAATGAACTATAGTTTTATGATATATTTTGAAATATATAAATTTACCTAACATTAAGCCGTTTAAGAGAATGAAGTTGACTACAAATATTCGCAACAGTATTCCAGGAACTTATTAAATTTTTCGATATATCTAATTCTTCCAAATTAGGACATAATTCTTGTAATTCACCAGGAGCACCAGCATCATTGACACACTGTTCTCTTAAGCATATCATTTTCAATTGATCGAATTTACTTTGTTTTTTATTCACTTTGGAAAATCCAACCATTTCTAAAAATGGAGCATTCATTTCTTTTTGTAAGGATGACAATGTATCCTTATCTACTCCTGCCAATTCATCATCTATCAGACCATATCGTTGTTTGATAGCTTGTGG
The DNA here is from genome assembly GCF_001465965.1 of Polistes dominula. The sequence goes on from NW_015148978.1 coordinate 526,172, forward strand.
ACAGGATATACCAAATTTAACTTTACCAGGTCTTACAAATGATCCCGATGTAGTCTGCCTATTATATATAATACATAATTAATCGGAATAATATATATACAATAAAAAAAAAATTATTATATCTCCAAATCATACCTAGCTTTAAAATATTCAGCACCTTCATATGTACCATTATGCTTTCCACGCCCAGGATCATCCCAATCTATACCCAACCAAATACCTTTGATGTTCCCAACAGGACCAGCATATTTTAATATACCTTGATATCCATCACATTCTATGCGACTTCCAATTTTATAATTTTTGTCATCAACCATACTAAATGAAAAACAATTATTTGTATTATATCAAATAATGAATATAAATAAGTAAACTCATTGGATCATGTTTTATTATAATGCAAAAGAATATTACTACAAATTTAAATAATGAAATTAATGTAAATCATGTTACTAAAAAAAAAAAAAATATTAAATAAAAAGAAATATATGTTTCTCTTGTTGTTAAAATCCTAACCTCAAAGCTATTAAAAAACATTGGAAGCTATGATATGAATGAAATGATAACAGTATGCTTTCTATAAAGCTTAAATATCACAAAATATAGCTGAAAATATTACTTGAACAAGGTAGAGACGTGATATCACGATATAATTATATATCAAAGTATAAAAGTCATAAGAGACAATTTGACATTTCTATTCAGTGCTAAGTGCAAGTAAACGTGAGCGATATTGAGAGATTTGTATGAATTTATGACAAAAAATTCCTAAATTAGAAGATGACATTTATTAGTGCATAAAGAGCTCTAATCTCTATCAGTAGATGGCGCAGCGATCGTCAATCATATGGGAAGTATAGCTACATTTTGGTGCATCCTTATGATCGTGTAAAGGCGTTTCACATTCGCTGTCCAGCAAGCAGCCAATGAGCACGCTTCACGCGCAACATTGAGTGCGCATGTTATTATTATTTACTTGCCATTTCTATGATACACCGCTCTTTATAGGCAACGAACACGTGGTAATTTAATTGTTTAAATAATATTAATGCTGTTTTTATCATGGAATCAAATAATAAAATTCAATACTTGATCGTGGATACGAGTGCTTTTATTAAAAATGCACCACTACAGGTAATAAATATACTTTTCATTCAATTAAAATTATATAGCTGATTTTATCAATTTTTGTATTTACTCGTTAAATATTTATTAAATTGTAAATATAATATATTTATAATTATTTATTGTTAATTTAGGATATTGGTGTTAATATTATAACCGAACAAGATGTAGTTAATGAGATAACCAATAAACGACAATTGCGAAGGCTAGTTGTACTTCCATATGATTTAAGTGTTCAAAGTGCTTTTCCAGAGAACATTAAATTTGGTAAATAGATTAAATTTATTAAATCTCATTATAAATTTATTATTAAAATATTGTCCTCTTAATAATTAAATTTATTATCCATTAGTTACTGAATTCGCAAAGAAAACAGGTGATTATACTAGTTTATCTGCCACCGATGTTAAAGTAATTGCACTTACATATCAATTGGAAAAAGAAAAAGTAGGTACAGAACATTTAAAGGAAACTCCAACTATTGTAAAGACTATCAACAGTGCAAAACATATTAAAAACTCTTCAAAACCTATTGTCGGATTCTATATGCCAAAGAAAAAAGTAAGTATATATAAAAACATACATATACTATGTATTATATAAAAATATGAAACAATTTTTAACATATATGTATAAATTACAGTCAAAAAAAGCAAATAAAACTAAAGATAAAGAAAGTGTAATAGGAAAAGAAGAAGAAGAAGAAGAAGTACACGTTGATTCTCTTGTGAATGAAGTTGATATTCAAGAAAACGAAGAAAATCAAGAAGAGAAAACAAACAAAAACGATGATGAATTTCTAGAAAATGAAGATCAAGAAGAGGAAACAAACAAAAACGATGATGAATATCTAGAATATGAAGAAGATCAACTTACATCGGATGATACAAAATCTTCTGATGAATGTGTATCCAATTATGAAACAGCTACATCTGATGTAGAAGATTATGCAGACGATAATGCAGACGATAATGCAGACGATAATGTAGACGATAATACAGACGATAATGTAGATATTGAAACAAAAGATTTGGCAGAAAAATTTTCAAATCTTAATTGCGAGCCATCACAATTGGAAATCCAGAGTGAAGATGGAAATACGCATAACGTAGATGATATTCTTGCGACCATACCAGATGAGGATGATAAAGAATCATTAGAAGAGTTAAATGAATCTGAAGACGACCTCAATAATGATAACGATTGGATTACACCAAGTAAGTTCTTTTTATTTTTAATAAAGATATAAAAATGATAGATATTATACAATATATATGACATTAATAATTCTAGATAATATTAAAAATGTAAGAAAGCAGATGGACTCTGATGTACTTAAGGAAAAATCTGCTACTGTTGCTTGTTTAACAATGGATTTTGCAATGCAAAATGTTTTAATGCAAATTGGTTTGAACGTAGCATCATTGGATGGAAAAGTTATCAAACAAATGCGAACATTTATATTTAGATGTTATGCTTGTTTCAAAACTACCAGCATAATGACCAAAGTATTTTGTCCTAATTGTGGTAATAAAACGTTAAAAAAAGTTGCTATTTCATTAGATGACAATGGTAAACAACACATTCATATTAATACACGGAGACCACTTACAGCTAAAGGAAAGAAAGTATGTGTTCAAATAATAATAATAACTAAATTCGTGATATAAAAAATAAATAACATTTGTTTGTTCTTTTAGTTTTCTTTGCCAAAGCCACAAGGTGGAAAACATGCAAATAATCCAATACTTTGCGAGGATCAACCTATGCCTCAACAACGTATTTCTAAATTGGCAAGAACCAAAAATGATCCACTATTTGATGATTACATAGCAGGATATTCTCCATTTGTTACACGAGATGTATATTCTAAATCTGCTATGTTAGGTATTCGATTGAATGGTGGTGTTAAATATTGGATGAAGAAAAATCCAAATGAATCTAGGAAAAAACGAAAATAATCTAAAAACAATAGATTATTATTTGTTATATATATATATATGTAAATGTAAATGTAATTTATATAAATATTTTCTAAAAATTCAATCTTGTTTATCTTTACATCTATATAATTGATTCCTATCAATGCATAAATGTTATTATATTATTCAATTTAATATTAATCAATTTTTGTTTAAATTAAAAATTTATAAATGTAAACAATCTTTTTCATGCACTTATCGTATTCCTATAACTAAAAAGTTTTCAAAAATAATCTATTTTTCCAAGCGTTAAGAGAGGGTGTAAAATTTTTTTTAGCGTTGTTTCAGTGTTGTACCACTAGAGGGCAATAATCAACATGAAGTTGTGGTATCACTTCTTATTAATACCACAAGATAAAAGATATACAAAATGGTTAACGTATATGGAAAACTTTATTAATAAAACTGTATCAAATAAGTATAACAAGTAGTTGAAATAAGTTTTTGGAACACGTGATGAATGCAATGCGTTGTGTGTCGTGTAGCGTGTATAATGCCATTAACTATTGTTCTCTTTTGTTTTATGTGTTGTTAGTCTGTTTTATCATTTGAGTGTAGTTGTATGAGCGGTCTGTAGAGGCGTGACTGTAGATACGCGTCCGCTACAAAGTTATCTGTATATTTATATACCGGTAGTCGTTGAGATGCATCAACGAAACCGTGAATGATGTATTGAATTGGTGTTTATATGGTGTTTATATGCATATAAAATAATTTTATGAGTGAATTCTTATATATTTATTAATCTTCATAATAATAGTATTTAATTATATTACAAAAAAAACGTAATAAAATGTATTCGATATGTAAAAGTACTCATCCTGCAACAGCAGTAGAACATGCAATCACATGTTATTTTTTTAATCGTTCTGAAAAATGTCTTGTTGTTGCTGGTTCTAATGTTATAAGAATATTTCGTTTAATTCCCGATGTGGATACAACGAAAAGAGAAAAATATATAGGTATAGGTATATTTGTTTTCTTCTGTTTTTTTTTAGGTTATTATTAGTACATAAAATAACAATGGTATTTACTATAAACATTTTTTTCATTGTGCATTTTGTTTTAACAGATTTACGTTCTCCAAAAATGAAACTAGAATGTTTAGCAATGTATACTTTGCATGGAAATGTAATGTCAATGCAAGCAGTACATTTAATTGGATCTCAACGAGATTCTCTCTTGTTGAGTTTTCGTGATGCAAAATTGTCTGTTGTTGAATACGATCAAGAAACTCATGATCTTAGAACAGTATCTTTGCATTATTTCGAAGAAGAAGAAATACGGGTAATAAAACAGTTTTTATATCATAAGGGATTAATATGTTAAATGCCAAACACATATTCGCATTTATAGAAACACATGTTTGAACACAAAACTTACTGACGATATTACCAGTGATTAATTTAATATTAAAATTTTAAAATAAAAATTATTTTTTAGGATGGATGGACAAATCATCATCATATACCAATTGTAAGAGTAGACCCCGAAGGTCGCTGTGCAGTGATGTTGATATATGGACGTAAATTGGTAGTACTACCATTCCGTAAGGATCCAAGTCTTGATGATGGAGATTTATTAGATACAGCTAAATTAACTGTATCTAATAAAACGCCTATACTGTCGTCGTATATGATTGTATTAAAAAGTCTGGAAGAAAAAATGGACAATATTATAGATTTGCAATTTTTATATGGATACTACGAACCAACTTTGTTGATTCTTTATGAACCTGTAAGAACATTTCCAGGGTAAGTATTTATCAAAAAAAAATTAATAATATTTTAATTAATGTAAATGTATAATGTTTATATATATTAATTTCAAATAATATTATATAAAATACTTATTTACACAGACGTATTGCGGTAAGACAAGACACTTGTGCAATGGTAGCAATATCATTAAATATTCAACAAAGAGTTCATCCTATTATATGGTCTGTTTCTAATTTACCATTTGATTGTTATCAAGCAGTACCAGTGAAAAAACCTCTTGGTGGAACATTAATAATGGCAGTGAATTCTTTAATTTATTTAAACCAGAGTATTCCACCATATGGAGTATCTCTTAATAGTTTAGCAGAAACAAGTACAAATTTTCCTTTAAGTGAGTAGAATTTGTTCTGAAATAACTTTATATTTGTGCAAATGTTAAAACATATATTTATTTATTATATAATTTAATAATGAATATAGTTCAATAAATTATAATTGAATAATTCGTTGTTTTTTTAGAATCACAAGAAGGAGTTAAAATGAGTTTGGAAGGTGCCCAGGTTGCATTTATATCTCCAGATCGTTTTGTTATCTCTTTAAAAAGTGGAGAACTGTATGTACTGTCCTTGTTTGCAGATAGTATGCGTTCAGTACGCGGTTTTCATTTTGATAAAGCAGCTGCTAGTGTTTTAACATCGTGCGTAAGTAATACTTGTAACGATTAATATTTTTACATTTAAATAAAACATATATTTTATTCCATATCGATTTTATTAGGTATGCATGTGCGAAGATAACTATCTTTTCCTTGGTTCGCGTCTTGGTAATTCATTATTATTAAGGTTCACTGAAAAAGAACAAGAAAATGAACAAAATCAGAATGAAAATGATGTCATGGTTGAAGATAATGAAAGTGAAGAAACTCCAGCAAAAAAAATCAAACAAGATTTCCTTGGTGATTGGATGGCATCTGATGTATTAGATATCAAGGATCCAGAAGAATTAGAAGTCTATGGAAGTGAAACGCATACATCTATTCACATAACGTCTTATGTATTTGAGGTATATTTATTATTATTATTATTATTATTACTTAATGAAAGAATAATTTATTTGTTTATATATTTTGATTATTTCTAGGTATGCGATAGCTTGTTGAATATAGGACCTTGTGGAAATATATCTATGGGAGAGCCAGCATTTTTATCAGATGAATTTTCACATAATCAAGATCCTGATGTTGAATTAGTTACAACATCTGGATATGGGAAAAATGGTGCTCTTTGTGTTCTCCAAAGATCTATTCGACCTCAGGTAGTAACAACATTTGAATTACCTGGATGCGAGGATATGTGGACTGTCATTGGTAATCTAAACAATGATAATCAAACTAAAACTGAATCGGAAGGTTCCCATGCTTTCTTAATATTAAGTCAAGCAGATTCAACTATGGTATATAACTATAATTATAGTAACAAATTATATTTCATATTAAAAATATTATTATTTATTATATATATGATTAATATCATGTAATAAATATATAGATTTTACAAACTGGTCAAGAAATAAACGAAGTTGATCAAAGTGGATTCAATACTCAAGGAAGTACAATTTATGCAGGAAATCTTGGTGCTAACAGATACATAGTTCAAGTTACGCAAAAGGGAATTCGTCTTCTACAAGGAATTGAGCAGGTATATATAATAATAATTTTTATTTTCGATGCTATTGCTAAGAAAATGAACTTGATTTATACTCTTGCTTATTTTCTTGTTGCTTTTTTTTATTTATTTATAATTATAGATACAACATATGCCCTTGGATCTTGGTAGTCCCATAGTTCATGCTAGTTGTGCAGATCCATATGTAACTATACTTTCAAAAGATGGTCAAGTTATGTTACTTACTCTTAGAGAAGGAAGAGGTACAGCAAGATTACATGCCCAAGCTGCTAATTTACTATTCGTAAGTATATATATATATATATATAAGATATATAAATATCTATAAAATATATTAACAAATAATGATCTTTATTAACTTAACAGCGTCCGCAAATAGAAGCACTCTGCGCATATAGAGATGTAAGTGGAATTTTCACAACACAATTATCTGAAAATTCGGATGATGATGTACCAGAGGAAGAACATAATGTAGAGGAACCACCGGTTGTTAACAATATTGATAATGAAGATGACCTGTTATATGGCGATGCACCAGCTTTTCAAATGCCTGCACCACCCCATGCTAAAAATACAGATGGAACGACCAAAAAAACATTATGGTAAATCTCTTTATTATTATTTACAATAATATTACATTATTTTTCTATCGTCAATTGTTTATTCATATCATAATTATATAATTACGTACAGGTGGCAAAAACACCTACAGGAAATCAAGCCTACTTATTGGTTACTAGTATATAGAGATAATGGAACCTTAGAAATTTATTCTTTACCAGACTTACGTTTGTCCTATCTTATTCGTAATTTTGGTTATGGACAATATGTTTTACATGATAGTATGGAATCTACAACATTGCAAACTAATTCTGTCAATGAACTTCCTAATCGAGAAAATCAAGTAATACTTAAATTATATGCATTATTCTCTCAATTGCATTTGATAAATTTATAAATATTCATTTAAAATTTACTTACACAGGTACGTGAAATTTTAATGGTCGCTTTAGGCCACCATGGAAATAGACCAATGCTTTTAGTACGATTAGATACTGAATTGCAAATTTATCAAACTTATAAATATCCCAAAGGACATTTAAAATTGCGATTTCACAAATTAAATCATGGTATTATACCAGGTAATTTAAGGTATGCATATTTATTTATATAAAGGATTTGTTTTATTATAATTTATTCTTTATTATATAAAAATCATTCTATATTCAAATTTCAAAAGACCAAAACCTAAAGAAGAAAATATGCCCAATATGAGTCAAGCCAAAATTTCAATGATGCGATACTTTAGCAATATTGCTGGATACAACGGAGTATTTATTTGCGGTGATTATGCACATTGGATATTTCTTACTGGACGTGGTGAATTACGAACACATCCAATGGGCATAGATGGTCCTGTTACTTCTTTTGCACCATTTAATAACATCAATTGCCTTCAAGGCTTTTTATATTTCAATAGAAAGGTAAATTTGATTAACAAACATAATTCATTTAAGGACGATGTTCGCAGTCAAAACTTTCATTAATCGAATGTCCACCGTGTTTACAATTTTAATTAACAAATTCTACATATATACTTATAATTTTTTATTAGGAAGAATTAAGGATATGCGTTCTACCGACACATTTATCATACGATGCACCATGGCCTGTTAGAAAAGTACCTTTGAGATGTACTCCACATTTTGTGACATATCATCTCGAAAGTAAAACTTATTGTGTTATAACGAGTACAGCAGAACCACTTAAAAGTTATTACAGATTTAATGGCGAAGATAAGGTATTAGTAAATATTAAACAAAAAATTCTTTTATATATAATAGTAGAATGTTATCACAGTTATCTATTTATAGGAATTCACAGAGGAAGAAAGACCTGAAAGATTTCTTTACCCGTCACAAGAATTATTCAGTATTGTTTTATTTTCCCCAGTTTCTTGGGAAACTATACCAAATACTAGAATTGAATTGGATCAATGGGAACATGTGACATGTTTAAAAAATGTATCTTTAGCATATGAGGGAACAAGATCCGGATTAAAGGGTTACATCGTATTAGGAACAAACTACAATTATGGTGAAGATATTACGAGTAGAGGACGTGTAAGTGAAAATAAAATGAATAATATTGTTTTATCTATCTCTCTAATATCTTTATAATATGTTTATATATTTTTCTTTTATAGATTCTTATATTCGACATTATAGAAGTAGTACCAGAACCTGGACAACCATTAACAAAAAATAGATTTAAACAGATTTATGCGAAGGAACAGAAAGGTCCTATAACTGCTATTACTCAAGTATCAGGATTTCTAGTTTCGGCAGTGGGACAAAAGGTTTTGTTATTATAAAATTAATTATGTAAACAATTAATTTCGAAATGTATCTATATATATTTTTTCTTTTCAGATCTACATTTGGCAATTAAAAGATAACGATCTCGTAGGCGTAGCTTTTATAGATACTCAAATTTATATACATCAAATGTTGAGTATTAAAAGTTTAATTTTAATCGCTGATGTGTACAAATCAATTAGTTTGTTAAGATTTCAAGAAGAATATAGAACACTTTCCCTTGTTAGCAGAGTAAGTTTATATTATAAAATATAATTTAATATTATAATATTATAAATATAATACTCCTTATATACATGAGATATATATATATATATATATATATATATATATATATATATATATCAAATATTTTTTTATTTCAGGATTTCCGTGCAGCAGAAGTCTATACAATAGAATATTTGATTGATAATACTAATTTAGGTTTTATAGTAGCTGACGGAGAAAGTAATTTAGCTTTATTTATGTATCAACCAGAATCAAGGGAAAGTCTTGGTGGACAAAAATTGATGAGAAAAGCTGACTTTCATTTGGGACAAAAAGTAAATACATTCTTTCGAATTAAATGTAGAGTTACTGATTCTTCTAATGAAAAGAAATATTTTTCTGGAGCAGATAAAAGGCACGTCACCATGTACGGTAAGTTGATTTTTATTTTATTTTTGTACTATTTTTCTTTTTGAATATATAAATGAAGAAATATAATAAAAAATCAATTTTAGCATCACTGGATGGTAGTCTCGGTTATATTCTTCCAGTTCCAGAAAAAACATATCGTAGATTACTTATGCTTCAAAATGTATTGGTCACACACATATGTCATATTGCGGGTTTAAATCCTAAAGCATATCGGTAAGTCATTAAATATATATAATGAATTAACTGTAAAGTAATATTGTGACTATATTTGTATTAGAAATTTAATTATAATATTTGTTAAAAATTTCAGAACATATAAAAGTTATGTAAAAACGCAAGGTAATCCAGCCAGAGGTATCATTGATGGAGATTTGGTTTGGAGTTATCTCAATTTACCTAATAATGAAAAAATGGATGTAGCTAAAAAAATTGGAACGCGAGTTCAAGAAATAATAGAAGATATTACAGAAATTGATCGACAAACAGCACATTTTTAAAAAATATAACAACCGTTTTATATATATATATATATTTTTTTTTTTCAAAAAATACAGTAAAACGTTACTTAGAACTAATTCTTCATAATAGTTTTTAAATAAATGTAAATCAGGAAGTGAAAATTTGAACTACAAATTCCAAATGCATTTAATACATTTGTTAATAATTATTTTTATCTCACATGCACATGTATGTTATATATATATATATAATTATTAATTAGTACAATAACGTTTATTTTTTATATGTAGCAATTGTTTTATATAATCGATTTTTTTTTTCTTAGTATAAAATAAATTTACATTTTTATACTAAAATGATCTTTAACATTTCACATAAAACATATTCCATGTAAATTTATCTCAATTAATAATATGTCTGATACGGAAGGTGTTTTTGAATTAGTGGATCGATTATCTATACAAAAAAACATTAGTGAAAGAAGAATAAGTAAACGTGAGAGTTCAAAATGTATGTAAATTTTCATAAATATTATGTATATATAAATGTAAGATTATATATAAAATTATTTTTACATCAATAAAAGAAGCATGTATATAATATTTAATGTAAATATTTAATAAGTCACACACACTCATGCGAATATTGATCAAACAATGATACATTAAGCGCGTGTAAAGGTAAAAGTAAAGAGTCTGTATAATATTGTAAGCTTCAAACGAAATAGTAAGTATTTTGTTGGTAATTCTACATTTCAATTGAGTCCTGTTCAATCGTAAGAATTCATTGATAAAAGAAATAGAAACATTTGTATTGTTAACATGAAAATGATTAGTATTTGCATTTTCTAGTGTCTGACGAACCAACATTATTAGAAAAAAGGCTGTGTGAAGCATTTGATGTATTTGATAATGCAAGAAATAATGAAGTGGATGTTAGAGATTTGGGTACCATAATAAGAGCATTAGGTAACTAATATGATATTTGTATATATTAAAAGACAACAAAAAATCATATTAATAATCTTATTTGTTTTTAGGATGTGTTATTACAGAAGCAGAATTACAAGAAATACAAGTTCAAGTAGAAGATGTTGAAAATAATTGTGTGCCATTGAAAAAATTTGTTGAATATATGCACAAAGCTATTAGCGAACGCAAGTAAGTAATTATGTAATTATATACTTAATAATTTTTCTTTATATAAATATTTTTGTCTTCTTTATTTTTGTAGATTTAAACCTGCAGAACCTGAAGATCTATTAAAAGCATTTCAGTTACTAGATCCTGATAATCGTGGTTTTATCATGAAAAATGATTTAGAAAAAACTTTGATGGAAATTGGAGAGCCTTTTACTAAAGATGAAATTGACGAAATGATGTCAGTTGCTTGTGATCCAGCAACAAAAAGAATTTATTATGAACACTACATCAATTTACTGATTGTATGTATGATTATATTAATTTTAATTATTTAATATTTTTATTAACAATTGCAATCGAATAATTGACATATTTATATTACTGAGAGATACATCATTTTTTTTATTTTTTTTTTTTTTAATGAAATTTAAATTTAAGAATTTAATCATTTATATTAGGTAAAAATTCCTAAAAATGAAAATTTGTATTCTATTGCCGATGAAATTGATGAATTAAAATCTATACCTAAAAAACGTCGATTAGAAAGTCTTCTTATGGAAGCTGAAGCGAAAGAAGCTAATAAATCATAGGATTCAATTTTATGTTCGAAATTTTATTAGAGTCTCATAATAATTGGATTTCAATACTAATTAAATTAATATTTCAATAATAAATATGAAAATACAATCTCTTAATATTAATAAAAATAGTTTAATGTCATTGCATATAATATGAAATATTTCATATCAATATAAAGGTATATGAAAATATAAACATGTCTAATATATTTAATAATATTTGATAACAAATAAGTTTTTGCATTCACAGATACTGATAAGGAAACAAATGTTTGGACTTAAAATTCAATAATAAAAAGTTTTATATATGTATAAAATATTATAGTTTTGAAAATGTTGGTGGATCACCACGTACCATTTGTGCAGTTGTTGCATTTATGAAATCTTCACTTTGCAACATTGATTTATTATGCATAGCCTGTTTAAACAAATATCAAGTTAATCAGAATAAAATTACAATAAATTGACCTACTTAATTAAAAATTTAATACAATTAATCGATTTACTTTTAGGTGGAATAAATAACTTACAATATGTTCGAGACCTTCTTGAACAGTATGATCCCTCGAATATACCAAACTTAATTTGGAACCTTGTACTGCGACAGGACTTTTACTTGCTATTACTTCAGCAAGTTCTATCGATTTATCTAACAAACTATATTCAAATAAATGGGATTATTATTACTGCATAACTTCCAAAATATATTTTCAACAATTACCTTTTTTGATTATCATAAACACGATTGACAAAACCACATTGCAATGCCTCGGTTGCTGGAAATTTTCTTGCTGTGTAAACAAGTTCTCTGACTAAACTGTCGTTACCTATTATTTTTGGGAATCTTTGCAAAGTACCAACATCAGCTGCCATACCAATATCAACTTCTTTTATTTGAAACCATGCATCTGAAGAACAATAACGTATATCAGCAGCACTAATCATATCTACACCTGAACCTAGGCAGGCATTATGCACAGCTGCAATCACTGGTTTTACGCACTAAGAAAAATAATAAACGTAATTAATTGAATAACTATAATAAATATTGTATAATCAATATAAAATACCTTTTCAATAGAAGTAATAGTATTTTGATATTTGCTTATCATGGATTCTAAAATTTTGCATTTTCTAGCAATATCTTCTTGTTCCGCTAGTTTTTGGTAAAATTCTAGATTACCTTGTAAATCTAAGCCTATATCAAATATAATATTTATATCACATAAATATTTGCGTTAATAAATGTTTATTTATATAATTAAAAAAAAAAACAAAAGAGAGAGAGAGAGATAAAATACCAGCACAAAACATTTGTCCAACAGCTGATAAAATAATAACTCTACATTCTGGTTCCACTGATAAATCATCGAAACATTCTTTAATTTCTCTGCATATGAAGAGAGAAATAAATAAATGTAATATAATATTTAAACAAATATGATAGATAATATACAAAGTATCTTTTAATTAATACTCTTTTGTATACTTTGAAATAATGATTACGTACTCCCACATTTTTTGATTCATGGCATTTCGTTTCTCAGGTCTATTTAATTGTACCATGCAAACAAATGGTTTTGGTATTGATACAGACAAGGTTTCATATTTAGTAGACTTCATCGTATTGTTTTTTAAAACAGCACTAGTTCTGAACTCTAAAAATAAATAATAATATGCATATTGTATACATATATATATATATAAATTATTAATCCAATATTGCAGATATTTGCTATAATAAATATTATGTTTACATATTTGTAAAAATAAGTCAACTATTGTATAATCAAAAGTTTAAACTTCTTACGTTTGTTTACAGCATTAAAAAAAGATTTTCTTAATATAGAAGTAAACATTATCATTAAATATTTCAAAGAAATTTAATAAGAAATATACATGTATACAATAAAAATAGTAGTACTACTTTGTACCATAGTACAAAGGTCAACGTTCATTGGTTAGGATAAAATATATATGTCAAAGTACTTAAAATATATTATAAATGACTTTTTAAATTATTTTTTACATAAAAAATATTATACTCTCTATTATTTAATGAAATAATATTAATAAATACATATATATATTATTTTAAAAATAATCAGGGTTTACCATGTTCCTGAAAAGTTATACAATTTTATATAGGTTCATTCTAGTAACATTCTTACAACTAGAATACATGAGATGAATTTTATAACTTAAAAAAACTATTTTAAATTAAAAATGTATATTTCACATATCTTTGTTCTATAAATAAGAATTTTTAATTTATAAAAATTAGTGTTAATTTGCGATAAAATAAATTTAAACAGTATTGTGTGAGTAATGCATAATCTGTGTGAAATAAAAGTCACAAATATTGATTTTTATAAATTACAAATGTATTATATTTTTTAAAACAATTCAAATATTATTACTCATAAGTAATAAATAAATATAAAATAAAGTAATAGATGTAATATTTTAAAATTACGTCATTTCTATTTTTATAGAACAGAGGATGTGAACCTTAGCCATTGTCATAAATTTGAATTGTATTGATGGTCGTTAAGTAGTGTGGTAAAAAGCAGTAAGAAACGATAATATAGAAAGTTACAATTTGTGTATTCATTTAAATAAACAAAATTATTTTTCTGTACAAATTATTTTTAAAAAAAGTGAAAAAGAAAGAGAGAAATAATTCACAATCTATATATATATATATATATATATATATTTGTATACATGCATAGTGCAAGTGATTTAATTAACATAAATAATCATATGTAAATATAAAAACTACTTTTTATATTTTTTTAATAATTGACTATTTAATACTTTAATTATTTTGTATTTCTTTTGCAGATGTTAACTGTGATCAAATTCATCTAACAGAAAATTTGTGGATAAGTAAATATGATATCTTCGTGGTACTATGTTGCTGCATCCGTTGTCTTATTTATTGTTTATTATCGAAAATGTCGTGAATGTGTTTGGGGAAGATGTAAGAATACGAGTAGTTTACAAGATAGAGTTTTTATCGTAACAGGAGCTAATTCTGGTATTGGTAAGGAAACTGCAAAAGAATTAGCTAAAAGAAAAGCTACAGTTGTTATGGCTTGTCGAAACATGCAAAATGCCAAAAATGTTATTTCTGAGATACGTCATCAAATTTCTAATGGTGAACTGGTAAGTCGTTTATTCAGAATTTTTGAAACAATTTATATTCTATCTGTCAATATAAGAAGTTTTTGTATTCATAAATTTACAGATTCCGATGGAATTAGATCTTGCATCATTTTCATCAATCAGAGAATTTGCCGCTGAAATTTTAAAAAATTTTCCTAAAATTCATGTATTAATTAATAATGCCGGAGTATACAGACCACTTAGGGATCGTGCGTTTACTGAAGATGGATTTGAAATTCACTTTGGTGTTAATTATCTTGGACATTTTTTATTAACCAATTTACTCATAGAACGTCTTAAAGAGAGTGCACCTAGCAGGTTGGTTACGAATCATTTGACTAAATTTTATATGAATCTCTAAATGAAACATATTTTTCTTAATTACAGAGTAGTAATTGTAACTTCTAAACTTCTGGAATCAGGTGTTGTTGATTTTTCTAATTTAAATGGTGAAAAATGTTTAACGATTAAGACACGTATGAATCCATTTTATTCTAACTCTAAATTAGAGAATATGTATTTTGGCATAGAACTTGCTCAAAGAATGAAAGAACACAACGTTAATGTTTATATGGTTTGTCCTGGATTTGCTTATACAGGATTATTCAGACATGTTAAACGAAGTTTATACCATTATATTTTGTTCATGCCAATGGCTTTATTATTCTTAAGAACTGCAAATCAGGTAATATAATATAATAAATGCAATTATCTATACAATATATACTGTTCTTAATGAAAAATTTATTAATTAAATAAATTATTTTCTATAGGCTGCGCAGACTGTGTTACATTGTGCTATTGAACCTTCTTTAGCCAATGAAAGTGGACATCTTTATCGAAATTGCGAACTTTATGAGCCCAATAAGCAATTCAGTTCCGATATAGCGCATGAATTATGGGAAAAAAGTGTTGAATTGACTGCTTCCAAAGAGACTGCTAAATAAATCATGTTTTGTCTGATTTACATCATTTTACTGTAAATGATTTGGCTCAGTCAAATTTTATTTTTGTATATAAATGAGTACTGTAATAGATGTGGTATGTATTTTTATGACCTCTATTATTTTTAATGAAAGAAAAGAAACCCATATTTTTATTTATAATTTTATGAATTTTTACATTATTGCTGATTCAGTGAGTTAATTAATAAATTAAATATACGCAATAATAATTTCGACAAAATATTATGATATTTTGTATAACGTAGCCAACAAAACTTAAATAATTTAAAGAATGAATAGAATATTACGAATAAAAGTCTTCAACAATATTTACGAAATTTTTTCACTGGTATAAATAGCACGCATAGAGAAAGAATACGAAGAAATAATCTTTTTACAACTATAGTATACAATAACTATTAATTAATTAATATCGTGAAATTATTCAAATGTAAAACATATTTTTGGAAATACAAGTAGATTACAATATAAAGTAATATAATACTATTATATTTTAAGATATCTCAGCAAAACATGAAAATTGTAGTGTAAATAATAAGTCACAGATATATTGTGTGCAATCTTGCTTTAATTTTGTATTTTTTTTTTTTTTATATATATATATATATATTGCGTAGCATTCGTGATAAATATAACATTTGTGATGTTTAATTGTCATTTGAAATTGACAAAAAACAAACAAAACTATGATGTATTATTATCTTAATTAAGAAAGATTAAATATAACGTAAAATATTTTTAACCCTCTTAATGAATTCAAATATACATGTAATATTTATCTAATAAATTATGATCACACTCGGTAAATGCTTTTGAACTTTGGTTGGTCCTCTTATATAGATTTATATATCCAATCTTTAAATAATCTTAAACATTAAAAACAAATCTAGATATTTTTTTATATATTATTTTTTTACATTGTAAGCATAAACTCGACCCAGCCGAAAGTTAAAAATGAAATAATATTTTTCAATTTTGTTTAGAAATATACATGATGTCACATTTGCTTAACAAAATATAATCATTTAAAAGATAATAGATAAAATATATAAATCACAAATACTATGTATATATTATACAATTAAGCAAGCTATAGAAGAACATTATTAAAGATAGAAAAAATTATATCGAGATATTATAAATAGAATCACATAATCTTTTTACTTTTACTTTTTCTCTCGTCTACTACGATTTCTCAATGCAATTATGTAACTTCTATGAAAAATTACTACGATTATATTTATTGTTTTATGATATAAATTTGTATTCGAATGCGTGTGTATTTACGGCGCGATTATACTTTTAAGAAAATAATATTTATAAAACAATGTAACCCTTCTTTTCTTTCCCATCATTTACTATTTTTCTTTTTGCAACAATAATAAAGATAAATTCGATCAAAGTTACATACTTTGATCCTAACACATATTCTTCTTCTATATGTACTGAGAATAACTCTTTTAAATTTTTTTTTTTTTACAAGATTTACTCGCATATACAATAACTTTATATTTTAATTAATAAATATTACAGCCGTGGTTTCATAACTTTGAAGCTAGTTTTCTTATTAGCTAAGGCTTCAGTACGTGCATAGACATTTTCTGAACTGCGTCTAATAATATCTATATAATCGCTTGATGCTTGAAATTCGCACTGATTCATTTTTTCTTCGACCATACAATTATAATCGGTGACAGTATTGTCGCTTTTTTGTGTCGCCATTAATGAATCTTTATTTAACTGAAAATTATAAACGCAACATATGTAACGATTGTATATATAAGAGATAAGATTAAAAATAATCAAATATTATTGATAATTACCATCGCGTTATGTTTAATTAAGATATCCTCTTCATTTTCTTCAGACCAGTGTTCACTTTGTTGTCCTACTTCTTCATTCGGCCTAAAGCGAGTAAAAATATAATGTTCCTTTGTGATATCTCATAGCAATAATAAAATGAATAATTTTTAATATATTCATTTACCAAATTTACTCACCTTAGTTGAGAAGAAAATTGTTTACCTAATACTTTTTTGTTAGTTATATGACACTTTTCCGTATAACTGGAAATAGAATTTGTTCTTTCGTTCTTTTCAGTTTCATCATAAGTACATCTTATAATATCATCTAAAGACAAACAAGATTTAGCATTACGTTCTTTAGACGAATTAATCGTGAAGGGTCCTGTTTGTTCTAAAACGTCAAAATTGTAATCATTTTTGACGTTATAATGCATAAAATAATCTTCTGAAGTACTATTATCTAAATGTGACGTATTGGTATGTTCTCCGTTTTTCATTTTATCCTCCATGTTATCTTCAATGTTTTTTACATTGTCATGATTCGTTGATGAAATATTTTGTTCGGTCTCCTCTCTTTTGATCGTACTTTTTTCATTCGGGCTTTCGTCTCCATCATTTTGGCTACCACTTAAGGCCATTTCACAACTACTTATGGAATTAGAACTTCTATCCCTAATACTGACAGAACCTTCTAAACTATCAGTAACATTTACTGATTTAGACACAGATGTAGGTATTGTTATTTCAATATTACTGTCAATCGTAACGCAATCATTATTTTGAAGAAAATCATCACTTACATTCGTAGTGATAGTATTATTCAGTACAGTACAATTTAATGTTTCGTTACTGCTAGTGCTAGATCTGTTTCTAGCTAACATTAATGTTCTGTCGTCTATGGCACTTTCTTCCGATTTGCAAATTCGTTTTGATTGACTACCTAAAACAAGAGGCTGTACAGGCTTATCTAGACCTTGATCTAAAGAAGATCCCAAGGAAGATTTAATTGATTTTAATTGGCCCATCGATCGTGAAGATCTGTGGCATTTCTCAAAAATAATTTTCTGTATTGGCGGTGTAAGAGGAACATTCTGTTTACCATTACCTACTTCTGTATCTAACGATGAAGTAGAAAATGTTCTTTTTGAATTATCCAAACTGTAAGGGAATTAATTACTTTCTCTTTAATAGATTTGCCATAATATATGAACTATTACAAACATACTTACTGTGATTGGTTTGGCTTCATTTTTAACAAAGTCGATAGATTTGATAACGTGGCTCTTAAATCGGTAGTAGGAAGACCACAATACCAACGTAATTGAGCTATGTTTTTATTTAATAGATAAACAGCATAGTGAAATTGCAATCTATCTTTACCTTTGGCAAATAATGGAAATCTAGAAAAATATTTTTTTACAAAATATTTTATTTTCATGAATAATTTATTATAGAGAAAAATATTGATAATACTTACTGCCTATCATTATCAGGAAGGTTCTCTATAATATGATCTATAATTTTACTACGAGAACCATAATGTATGATAGGATATCTAGTAGGTATATTGAGAAAATTTGCAATCATTTGTGTTGTATGTGTTACAAAGCCCAATGCCACGGCTACTTGAGTATCATTTGCCAATTCCAAATCTTCGCTATCTGGTAAATGTATGTCATGTATTGTGAATTTTCCATTGCTATCCTAAATAATAACATTTGAAATAAATTAAGCTATTAACTATATGAAATATATTAATTTAAAGATTATATATATTGATCGTATAAATTGTTATACCTGTTTAATAGGATAAATTAAACTTAGTTCTGAAATTAATTGACGTCGACGATGAGCTAATTGATTGCTCATTTGAATATAAGTTTCTCTGGTATCAATATGACTTTGACGCCATTCATGCAATCTTTCAATATCTTTGTTAAGTTCTCTATATCTTTCCATTAAATCGGAACCTGTATACAATTAAATTAATTACAACATTACATTTGTATGTATTAAGTTGATAAGATTAAAATTCAAAGTGTACCATGATCTTGATTTTCTTCTGTAATAGTAGCATGTAATTGGTTTAATACTCTTAATTCTCCCATTTTCCTTGCCCTTTCTTGTTCTAATAGTTTTGTTCGAAATTTGGCCATTTCTAATTCCTTACGTATTTTAAGTATTTCAGCTTTTTTTTCTCTATTAACTGTACGAGGCTGAAATAATCTATTCAAAGAAGATTGAGGATATTTTGGTGTTTGAAAATTATCACCAGAGGCAATGCGTTTCCTTAAAGCTTCCACCGAATTGGTCTGTTGTTTTAGCGCTTGCATCTTGCTTCTCAAGCTGGTCAATTTATTTACAGTATAACTGTCTTTTACTTCGCTTGTGTTAACACTTATACGAAGATATCTTTTTAATTCTGGTGTTGTTATGAAACAATATGCAGGTGTAAAAAAACCTCCATTGAAGTAAAAAATTATTGAATTTTCTTTAAGAATTTTTTCCATGTTGTTGGGCAATTTAGGACCAATATATGCAAGGCCGGTAAAAGAAATACCCCATGTGAATACAATTATATCTGATGTATTACTACCCATAGCTGTTCTTTTCCATAGCCTTAGGATTATTTCTATTTGTAAAAAAAAGAAAATAGATGTATATAATATTTATCACCTATTCTATAAATTGAAACAAACTAATGAATAATTTAAGAGTACCATTGCGATAAAAATAATAACTAATGATATTGTAAGAGACTTCAAAGTTTTTTTTTTAATGAGTAGTGTAACAGTACAGTGATTTTTAAAAAACTGTTCATTTTTTGTGTCTAAGACAACCCAATCCTTGTTGTGCTTAGTTAAAAAATGTTAAGCTAAGTATCAGTGCCCTTTGCTTAAATTTTTTAAACACGTTTTAAAGCAATTCATGTAAATAAATATAATAATCCCCTACAATATCATTTCAAGTAGAAAACTGCGTTTAAGGTACTAACAGATTGTTAAGCTCACCACTGGCAGATGAGTAACCTGTGGCATGTAAAGTAGGTACTTCCAAGCTAGACCATCTAGGATTGGCATTATCTATTAATTCGCTTGTATATATCGGCGATGACATAGTTGTTCTATGTAAAGTATAATAAAACCAACTGATTTCGCTATTTACATTTGTTCTCAATTTATATCCAATTATTTGAATCAAGCTCCTAAGTCTCAACTGAAACAAATATCCCATGTAAGAAAAAATATATTATTTATATAATAAATTATAATTATGAGAATACCACAAATGTTATTATTTAAAATATATATATACATATACATAGCACAAGTATAGACATTAAATTAATCTATTAATACAAATAATAAAAATCATATATATATATATATATATATATATATATATATATATAATGTATCGTAAAAATAAAAAATTAACATAGACAATAAATAGAATAAATTACCTGCTGCGTAGCAAGGGGAAGCCAAGTTTTATAACGTGGTGCGATACGGGGTTGAAGAGTCAAGTCTAAATCTCTAACGAGGTTT
The DNA here is from genome assembly GCF_001465965.1 of Polistes dominula. Next base: position 547,370 of record NW_015148978.1, read on the forward strand.
CGCGTCTCAGAAACCTCCATTATTTGCTTTCATAGTAAAATACACATAATATCATTAAAAATAAATGAAACATTTCTTAAACATGATATTATTAATGGATAATCGACAGGATAGTAACTTTAATAGATAGCCAGGTTATTCGTATCGGTTTAACACACTCCTATATGTAATACTGTATATAACGACTGTATCATCTTTATTATTTCGTCTTTTGATCTACCATCAAATAATAATGTGATTCTCTTTTGTCATATATAAATATAATATACATTCATATATATATGTACACATAAATATCATACATATATATATGTATTATATAGTAAGGATATACTTTATTCCTATGTGTAATCAAATAACGTCATTCGACACTTCTGACAGTTCTTCACATTGACACCTATCATTCTTAAAATTTTATACCTTCTATTACCACCAAAAGTTTCCTAAAAACACTAGATTAATTTCTAGTTATTTTTGTTACCAGCATTGACTTCGTCTCGAGTGGACATTTTTATCGATTGGACAGTTAATCTAATGCACCAACTGAGACCGACCAATCATTTTTGAGTATATCTTCGAAATATTATATTTTCAAAACGTTCTATATCAGTCGTTTATTTTTTTCTTTAATATATAATGAAAAAATAAGTTTCATGAAAAATGTGAATGACTAGTTTTAGATTTAGGTATATACAATTTTTGTAGTTTATATTTAAAATATTGGAAAAGACAACATAACCGTGAATAATCTTTCCTTAATCTATTTTTGAACGTTACAGCCAATACACGGAGATTACTCCATCCTTTACTATACTGTATTGTCGTCTACCGAGCGTATATACTTTAACTAGTACAAAATGGTCGACGTGCCTTCGATGTAGGAAATTATTTTCCGTTACTATATATTTCATTATTTTATAAAGTACTAAGGCAGGATAAAGCACATTCGATACTAATGGATTTATAAAAAAGTTATTACATTTTCGGTACGTACTTGTTGATTCTATTATTATAGTTAAAAGTTAAACTATGTTCACCTGTCAATACGGCTTCCTTTGGTAACAAAGTGTGTACGTAAGACACCTTTTAGTTGTCTAAATTAAATGCACTTACGATTAACAATGCCTTCTTCTTTAACATCGTCAATTTTTAATAAAATTCACTTATTTCTCATTTTAATGATAAAAATCATATTTTCTATTTCGAAAATTTGATTTACACAATTATAATACTTGAATTAATATTATTGCCAATGATATATGCAATTCGTAGAAAATGATATTAAATATTTTGACAATTTTTCAGATCATCAACATACAAAAATCAGACATTTCTCAAAACATTGTTGAAGCAAGACAAGGAAATAAAGAATAAAAAAAAAAAAATAAAGAAACATGGAGAAACGGCAGGAGGTACTAGCTCCATTTTCATCCGGTAAGTTAATATTACTCTTATTATTATTGCAATTTTACTATATTTTTAGATTTACATGCTTGTCCTATGTAATAAAATAATATATGTACATATATATTTATGTATATACACATCTATATCTATATACATTATTTCTTTCATTTAGTAACAAAACTTTTTTATTGCACTAACCTAATAAAACAAAACAAAAATATAACTCTTGCTTGCCCAAATAATAATGCCTTTTTTCTTCTTACTCCTTTTCTTTTCATAACACATTTTATTAAACGTGTAAGTTCTATAAACAAATGTAAACAACTTTAAACACTATATATGCATTTTTATATGCACGTAAATGTTATATCTTTAATTCTATTAACCGAATAATATATTTTCTGTAAAATATTTTCAATTATATTATGGTATATATTTTATTATTGTATATATTTATGTCAACGAAACAAAAATAAGTTACATATATTCTAGTATTCATGATTTGTATAAAAGTGATTAACAAATTATAAAATTAAAAAGAAATAAAGTCAAAATTCTATACTTGAAACATATTATCAAAATTTAATTGATATTTATAAAAAAAAAAAAGAAGATACGAAATCGAATAACGTTCGATGTTAAATTATTTAGAATATTTTAAAAGTCTCTGCAACTTTAATCGCTGTAATCGACTGTGAAATCTACCAATAATAATAATAATAATAATAATAATAATAATAATAATTTTTCAATACGTGTAAAACTAGACGTATATAAAGTACTTGGTTATTTCATTGGTCGTAGATCACGTGATTGCGAAATAAATTTCTACCAATAATAATTGCACTAATATTCATATGTGCAATAAAGAAAGGCGGTAAAATTAAATAATCGAACAAAAACATATTGAAATTTTAAATACAATCTATTTATATATATATAAAATCGTTACGATATAATAATAATATCATAGTAACTTTGTAATCTAAACAATGAAAAAAATATATATAAAATCAATGACACGATAATGATAACGACATATTTATTAATGCGTCATTTGATTCTTCTATCATGATACTAAGAAGGTACATGCTTATCATTCAATCTTACAATCAATGACATAAAAGAAATAATAATTATAGTAACGTTAGTAATAAACGTTAGATTTTAAAACATATATCGTGTCTCGATAAAGTTATATCGAAAATTTAAATCGATTCACTATTGTGCGCCAATAATTTCAAATAAATATATGAAATTATCGAGAGGTCGTATTACATATATAGTACATAGTAGTATATACAGGTAATAATGAGGGGTGGGTGGGTGTGATAAAAGGGGGAGTAGAGGTTTGTAGGGTGTTGTAGACAGTAAAGTATAATGTGCATTGGAGATTCGAAAGAACGAAAAAGAGGATGTAGAAAAGGTGGAGGTGGAGATGGAGATGATGGAGATGAAAAGGTAGGGAAAGAAGGGTGAGTTGGAGAATGGATGAGGAGGAGGAGGAGAAGAAAGGAAAGAAGGCAGGTTGGCAATGAAAAAGAAAGAGAAAGAGAAAGAGAAAGATAGATAGAGTCATCACGGTCTGGGCCAAGTATTGGCTGAAAGCATGGAAAAAAAAGTATTCTTTAGATTTTCTACACAACTATTACATTTAAATATTGGAAAATGTTAAATCTTTAAAGATGTCATACGGTGATATATATATTTATATAAAAATATATTTTTATGAAAACGTAGAGATGAATATATATATATATATACATATATGATATGTATGTATGTGTATGTATATGTAAAATATAATATGTACGTATGACCGTATACGTCAGGTGGTATGTCACGTGTGTGGGTAGATTTTGGAGAAGGAGGAAGAAGGGAGAAGACAAGTCGCATTTGGTGGGCGGAGAGGTAGAAGTTCCGAAGGTCGGCGGGTGATAATAGGGTAGGGGTGGTGGTTTGACTTTAAAGGTGGGGGTAGCGCGCACGATGGATCAATTCAGTTTGCGCTTGGAAGCAGCGCTACGGGGAAAAGCAACAGTCTGTCTACCCCCTACTACCCGGAAAAGTGCTGCTGCTGATTCTCGAGACACTCTCTGTGAACGAGTGTGTGTATGTGTTAGTAGTAGTAGCAGCAGTACATGCACCACCGTTCTTATTTACACGAAAGAGAATAACAATAAGTTGCGATAACTTAGAATCGGTGTGATTTAAACAAAACATATTTAATCGAAGATTATTCTATTGTCAAGTTAATTAAAAAAAGAAGAATATTTGTTTTTATTCGTTAATAAGAAAGTATTATGAGATAAATAGTGAGAAAAGAGTCAAAACTGTGGGGGAGGAAACGTAATCGTGGTACGATTCACCCTCTTTATGTCTATCTGTCTTTTTCTATCTTTCTTTTTACTTCCCCAATTTCAAAAAACACCTGTCATTAATATAAGATACTAGAAGAATCAAACGTTTATCGATGAGCTCCCGCGCTTCTAGATATACAAGTATAGATTTAATATTTTTTTCTTCTCTTTCCACACGTAATCCTTATCATTATCACGATGTCACCATTCGTGTAGTACTTGACGTTTCACAAATCATGTATAGACGAGCTCATACATACCTTGAATATATACGTATGATATTGTTTAATTTGAATTATTTTGGTGGTTTTCTTTTTTTTTCTTTTTTTCTTATTGTGTGAAAATGTAGATTAAAAAGATCAGATAAAATCGAATTATTCGTCTATGTAATTTTTCTTTTGTAATATCCGATGCAGTAGGAACAGTAGTACCTAGCGCGGAATAATTTGACCTAATTTCTATTGAATATGGTTCATAGTGCCGTCGCGCGACACAAAGATCGGGAGACTAGCTCGATTGTCAGTAGATGTTTCTGTTTGTTCTTCTTGCAGTCAATAGGCGCGAGGACGTTCGTTTCAGTATCGGTTTTTACTCTATGTCGCGATATGGTTCCTAAAGTGTGTCGTTCGACGATACATATGACTTTCATTCTCTGCATTGTACTACACTGCATCATGACATTTCATTCTTTTTCCCTTTCTTATTCTTCTTCTTTTTCTTCTTTGGATCTGCTTATTATCTATTTTATTTAATTACAGAAAGATGACATAATTTTTAATGAAAATGGATTAGGACAAATTAGATATATCAATGTAAATGATAAATACCCATTGTCAATTTCATATTTTACCTTAGAAGTATACGTTAATATCAATATTAATATTTTTTTTATAGATGAATGTCCCAATAGTGGAGAGGATAGCGAAGAGGATGTAATAACAGATTACCTTGGATCATCACATTCCGACTGCGACCGTGTGCCTACTATTAATGGAGATATCGGTGGTCTGAGTCTACATGGAAACATAGTTGCAGAGACAGGTTATACCGAAGATAATACCAACAAAACAATCACCATGTCTGGAGGAAATTCTGTACAACAACAGCAACATCCGTTGCTTACGCTTGGTACTAACATTCAAACTCAGCCTAATCCTCTTGTACCCATTATTAGTGTTACACCTCATTCTCCTGGTCTTGCTAAGAACTATCCTGTCTTAGGTAAATATTTTTATTTAGATTTCATGTTTTAAGTAATAAGAAATTATTCCATCCGTCTCATTATTTATAGTTATCGAAATATTACTTTTTTTTTCTTTTCTTTTGTATTTTTTACAGAGGACAATTTGCAACATTTGCACGAAATTCAAGACCAGATTCAACGTATGAAAGATTTGACGATAAACACTTTGGGATACAATAATCGCATGACCTCTTCGTGTCCTTCTTTATGTCCGTGGATATTTGCTGAGGGTGGATCACGTTCCAATAATCATGAAGCTTCTGATCCGGATCTCCTTGCTAATTGTTCAACTAATAGCTCTCCGACACATTTTCCATCTATAAGTTCTCATGTGCCACCTGTAGAGGGTATAGATAGAAGACGAAGTTGGACGGATTTGGAAGATAGCAGACGTGGTAGACGCAGATATTCCGGACAAAATCACCTACAAGCACAAAATATGGTTAATATACATGCATTATTGTTTGTTCTGATATTATGCTTTATTTTATTTTATCGCTTGATATACATTTTTTTCTTGCATTGTAAAATAATTTGATTTATTATTTTTAATGCTTCGATGCAAAATATTATTTATTATTATTATTTCAGCGACAACGCAGCATTAGTTTAAGTAGTCTGGACAGTGAAATGGAACTAGAACTAGATGGAAAATCTTGTAGTGGAACCGTAGGGGTAGGTAATCGAGCATGCAGACCACAAGCAAGTACTCATTCCTTAAATGAGGCAGACCTTGTGCAGGTAATTTTAGATTAGAAATATTGGTCTAAATATAATAGGTATAGTGATATACGTATGTAATTTCCTGTCACAGAGCGAATATCAGAAGATTGTATCTAAAAGAAGTAGTCAAAGATTAGGTGAAAGTAGCAGTTTGATGCCAGGTTTAACTGGTGCACGTTTACCTCTTCAGAAATCTATTTCAACCCCTTCCATCGTTACACCGCCAATTCATACGCATCTCACAGACTCCGGTACACGGACAACACCTTCTCTTGCAGCGTAAGTTGCTTTTTGTGTTTATATTTAGTTGCAACAAATGTCAACACTTTTATTGACATATATATTATTATTATTATTATAAAACATTATTTCCATCGATGCATGAAATATGATACTCACACATTCACTTATTTAGATTCATGTAAATGCTTCTTTTATTTTCAACTATGTAACAAACTCTTAAGAAGATAAATGTAGATTATATTTCAATTACTGTTAACACATGAATGAATGAAATCCTCGTTGTTAGACAGCACGGCTCCGATCCCCCACTTCAAATGTATTTACTCACAAGTTTTTCATCCATTAATAACGAAGCTAAGATATAATTTAGTTAGAATGATATATTCTAAAAGTTCATTTCAAATTCAAGTAATATGAATAAAAATAAACAACATTGGAATTAGATTTAATAGAAACTTTTGTATATAATCCTAATTGATTTTTGTATTTGTTGAAATTGTAAAAAAGAGTCTTTTAATATTAATTGTACAAAAGTTTGATTATCTTTACACATACTAAAGTACAATTCATAGTACCTCCAACGTGTGTCATCATTTCTTATGTTATATCGTCGTTTCTTTGAGCGGTGGGGGTATTTTGGGGCGTTGCATTTCTTGCAGCGTCACAACTTTCACACATTACATAGTCATAAATATTGTGAAGACAGAGGGGGCATTCCAAATGTCCAGTTAACTGTTAATGTGCTGTTAGAACGAGTAAGTATTTTATTTGTATGAATGGGAAAGTGCTTTTTTTGTATTATACATTTGTGCATATGTGCAGAATTTATATTATTTTAAATATACATTTATTTAATTGTATACTTGTGTATTTAATTTTTCTGCAAAATACGAAGAAAAATGTTTGGAAAATGTAAACAAATAAAATGTAAAAAAATATAAAAATAAAATACTATTTTAATTTACAGAGAAACTGCGTATGACGATCAACATTCTGAGAAGACCAGAAGAAAGCGTGGCTCTATTTTTTTCCGTAAGAAAAAGGTAGACAAATAAATTTTATTGCTATCGTTATATTTTCTTACTTTCTAATTTTGTGATTCAAATTTCATGTTAAATATTTTCGTAGGATAAAAGTGGCAAGAAAAATAGTCAACAACAACATGCGTGGATAACAATGACAACTGGAACACAAGGAAATTATCAATGTGATGTTTGCATGAAGCAATCAACTAGTAAACCAATTCTTCATTGTGAAAGTAAATACAATATAATAAAACTTGTACGAAATATTATACGTTTAAAACTGACAAATCGTTTTTTCTAATTTTAGATTGTGGATTGTCGATACATCAAAGTCAAGGGTGCAAGGATCATATAGCATCAGAATGTAGTAAATCTAAACATCATTCTGTGAAGGCTGTTATTAAATCAACGTCAAGTATTTCTTCAGTTACAAGTAACAACAGCGTGAAAAGAGGTTCTACAGCTTCGTTACCATTGCCAGCATCATCTGGAAGTGGAAGGTAACTGCATTTATTTATGTATATCACTATTTAATATTTGCATTGGGTCCGCGTAACTGTGATTGAGATTCGCACGCAATTGGCATGGCTAAGCCCAAGCTCGGAGTTTTCTTTTTTTTTTTTTTTCATCACTTATGCTGATTATTAAATGAAAAGAATGATCGAATTAACAAAAATTGCTATTCGTTATTTTGTCAATTTAGATTTTTTTTTTTTGTATTTTTTTGTATGTATATATATATATGATCATTTAATTCGTAATATATTTTAATATAAGATAGTAATTATATTGCTCCGAGATTTTGGCTTGCTCATAAGCTTCTTATTTCTGATTGATTTTGCAATTAGCCACATCAATAGTACAGCAGGCTTTCGCGTGTTCTCGAATTTGTCTCACATATCTTAATTGATATATTATTAACATATATGTATACATATATATATAGATTTATATATGTATATAAAACCAAATAGCACAAAAATATCGTGCTGTGAAATTTTCTTTTGAAAGATACTCATCTTGTGATAACACGATGCTTTGGGTAAGTGATTCGCTGTGGTGCTTTCGTCCGCTAGAAAAGACAATTAAAACTATGATCATATTTTTTTTTTTTTTCGTGCTACACATTTTAGCTAAGAAGAAAACAATAATATATAGATATATATATATAAGTATATAGAAACAAAATGATACCCTTCTCAATATAATTACAACAAATCTCTAACACCATACATATAATTCTCAAAGTATACATGAACAACATGAAAAAAAAAAAAATAGAGAAAAAAGGAATGAAATAAAATAAAACACAATATAAAGCTGGATTTTCCACGTGTCGATATAAAGAAAAAAAAAAAAAAAAGAAATAATAAGCCCGTAAAGAAATTTTATTGAAGGAGGGAAAAATACAAAAAAACACGAAATGAAATTGCCCTAATGCAGTGTGTGCTTTTTCCTCCCCCGTGCATTCCCTCTCGTGCTACCACGACAAACCGATCGATCGTTCGACGATTAAAGGGAAATTAACAGCAAGAAAACAGTGACAAGCTACAGCCCTTGGCGGCGAGTTGCCACCAAGCTCGGAGTCAAGTAAGTCTCAGATGTCTGATGTGTATTATTTCCTATTTTGTCGAAGCGTTCGCTCGTTTCTGTTCGTCGTGTATTATCCTACATATCTCTAGTAGGACGAATCACACTACATATCAATTCTTATTTGTAAATTATTTTTTTATCAGCACACACAACTCACATATATACACACATTGTGTCAAGAAAGTGACATTAATTAAATATTACGTCGAATTAATATCGAGAAATAAAATAAAAAAAATAAAAATATCAATCTGTGCTTGTCTGTGCTTCTGGATTTGCTTGCTTATACGATTTATGTTTATTCACTCATTTCATATCTTTCACTCATTTTTCTTTCTCTCTCTTTCTCTCTCTTTCTCTGTAATTCCTTCACTGTGGTCTTATTCAAGGTAATACATATTATTTAGGGTATGTTTGAAATCTTAGCTTGATCAATATAATCTGTTTTATTATATTACTAATTAAATAGATACAAACAAAATGCAATCGTAAGTATAAGGCTAAGATTTAGAGTACACCCCTTACTAACTGTAACCCTTCTCAATGCTATGATATTAGTTCTATATTCATAATTATCATGATAAACTTCATAATCATACTGTTTCTTATTTTTTTTTTTTTTTCTATTTTCATGTTATCGATTGAATTGTTATTCTTTTATATTTTACAATTGATTTTCTCTTGCTTAAATTTTCATCATTTTTATTTTTATTTTAATAACATTTACTTAACGTATATCGTTGCTGCAATTTTATTTGAATTTTTCTTTTTTTTTTTTTTAATAAATGATTAGAGTTCTATAATAGTTACATTTTCGATTGAAATATAATGATTATAGGTTTATATGCATAAAGTTTGTTTAGAAGTAATAAATATAATGATTTGAGAATATATTATTAGACTGATTTAGACTAAAGTTCTATTTAACATATTTGCATCTTGGAATCCCTTATATATTATGTATAAACTAAAAGAAAATTGATAAACCTTATATCTTAATGTATAAGCTAACTTAAAAAATAATCTCACAATATTCCTATATATATATATATTTAAAACCTTTAGTATCTAACACTAATATTAAAATATATTTTGAATAATATTATTATAAAGTATGGAAGAGATTTACATGTGCAGTAGGGGTTTGTATAGAAGGTAATATTATAATTATATTTTTCATTAAAAATAAAAAATAAAAAGCATCTATATTACATGCTTTTATTAAAAATCTTTCATGAAATATTAATAATGTTTGAAAAGAATAATAATAGTGTTGTTTTATTTATAATATGTATTTCTATTACAGTCAAACAATTAATGAGGAAAAGGATGCAGATAGTGGTTCACATCGCGATGCTTCCGGGTATGTAATGATATCAAACTTTGTTTATTTGTTTAATTATATTCTAAATAGTAATATGTATATTTAATCTACTTTGTTTTGTATTATTTTAGTAGTTGGGAGGAATTCGATTTTGGAGATGAAGCACATCAGTTTACAGTAGGTGATCTCGAAGGCTTAGATCCTGAACTGGGCTTAGGAAAGGAAGAACCTGATTCATGGAGTACAGCCATTGGAAGAAAAGTAGCATCACGTCTCGTAGATCATTGTGAACGAGAAGTGAAAAGACAAGAGCATATATATGAATTTATTTTAACAGAAAAACATCATTGTTTAGTATTGTTAGCAATGGAAAGGATTTTTGTAGAAGGTTTACGACGTCATTTCCGTTTGGGACAACCAAATCTGGAACGAATGTTTCCTAGATTACGCGATCTCATTGATATTCATTTAAAATTTCTACAGAAATTACGTAAATGTCAAAATGCAAATCCTGTTGTTCCTACTATCGCTGACATACTTGTCGAACAATTCTCAGGTGAAAATTCTCAACGTATGAAAAGTGCATACGGTGAATTCTGTAGTCGTCATAGAGAAGCTGTTGAAACTTACAAGTATTATTTGCAACATGATGCTCGATTTGCACGTTTCGTACGTCACTGTCAGGTAAGAGATTCTATATATTATTATTATTATTATTATTATTATTATTAATGTGTACTTGTTTAGGATAAATTAATTTTTATTTGTAATATGAATATAGACAAATCCTTTATTGAAGAAGAAGGGTATTCCAGAATGTATATTGTTTGTTACACAACGTTTAACAAAATATCCATTACTAGTCGAACCACTTATTAAAACTGGTATTATGCCAGATGAGGGAGAGAGTTTAAAAAAGGCTCTGAGATTGGTAAAAGAAATTTTAGCGGATGTAGATGCTTGCGTGGCAGATAAAGACCGAGAAGATAGAAAATTAGAGATTTATAATAAGTAAGTTTATATACATTTATATGTGTGTGCTCTTTGAAACATAAAATGATTTTAAAATGCAATTTATTTATTAGGATTGATGCGAAATCATTCGCCACTTATCGTGGTGCCAAGTTCAAGAAATCAGATATAATGGCGTTCAATAGAATATTGAAATTCGAAGGAACGGCATATTTAATGCAAGGTCGTGGAAAAATGACTGCCATTGTTGTAGTCGTTCTTTCTGATATATTATTCTTCTTAGTTGAAAGAGATCAAAAATATGCTTTCTTAGTTCCGGACAATAAAGCTGCTAGTGTAGTGTCGTTACAGAAATTATTGGTACGTGAAAAAGCTGGTCAAGAATCCAGAGGTATCTACTTGATAAGTAGTAATCCAGATGAACCTGAAATGTTTGAATTAAAAGTTCAAAAGCCCAAGGATAAGCATGTATGGATTCAGGCAATACGTTCAGCTGTTGAAGCTTGTCCTCAGGATCCTGAAAATGATACTGATGTTATTACGGATGGCAATAGTAATAATGAATTAAGGGATACACGTTCATCTTCCATATCGATGCTTTATGCAGAAGAAAGACAAAAGATGATTAAAGCTAAGGAATCGCACTTAGTTAAAATTATTGGTAAGTTTCTAATTTAATGTTTAATAATTTATAATAATCTAAATACACATACAATATAATATATTTGTTATAATAATTAATTTTACATTAATTAAATGAAAAAGATGAAATACGAAAAAAGGACGTTGAGCAAGCATTATTGTTTGAAGAAAAAATCAATTTACGAACTAGACTTTTCCGTACAACAAACGTTTGGAATGAATATGATAATGATTATGAAAAAATGATTAAGGTGGAAAAAGAAATTCTTGATTATACTAGTCTTGCTCAGATGGAAATTATAGATACGACTCAACGGCAAAAGGTAAACAATTATTTCTATTAACGATTAAATTAAACTTATGATATATTATTAATAAAACAATCATTTTAGATTCTTATGGCTGTACGGGAAGCCACACGATTGGCTGATTCATTGTCATTTAGCGCTGGCGGTGCAACGCTTTCTAGAAGTTTAAGTTCAGCAGGTGAACGTCATAGCGATGCTTACGTACCACCAGCTCTTTACGTTCCTAGACGAGCAGAAACGTTCGCTGGTTTTGATCATAGTAAGGTAAGATTAATAAATATTCAATTTTAACAATAATTATGATCATGATTATATCGTCTTTATTATTTTTTATAGGAAAGATATCCTGTACGTGATAGTACAACAATTAATGCAGGATCAATTCTCCCAAAAGTTGGTGAATTATCTAAAGAAAATCCAGAGGACAAAGAAAGTTCCGAATTAGATGCGAACAAAGATCAACAATTAACTGCGATACGTTTATCAAATCATGTCTATGCTTTGATTTGTATAATCAATAATCAAATGACGACAATCGATGGTCTACAAGCTCAATTAAATGCATGTAAGGAGGGAAGTATGGGAAAATCATTGAATAACAGACCGAATCCAAATCGTCAATTGGAGGAGTTGAGAAATTTGCAGGATCAACTTAGCCGTGAAAAGGCAGCATTTCGTGATGCTTCTCAACAAGAGAAAAATCAATTGGAAGAAGAACGAACTGAGTTAGCAAGGCAGAGAGAACAATTGGCCGCCGAGCAAAGAGACGTTACACAACAGCGTGAACAATTGTATCGGCGATTGCAGGCGCTGGAACGTCAAGGTGTTACTTTGGTTGCAGGCTCTACAACAGGACCTACAACTAATCATCTGCCACACGTGACACAAAGTGGTACAGAAATCGTACAACCACGAAAGTCGCAAGGAGACGCTAAGAGAATACCTATTAATTTAATCAGCGCTACCAATCAGCAGAAAGTACAAAGCAATCTTCCTGTCAAGCAGCAACTACCATTGAAGCTCGCAAGTGGAAGTAATAACAATAGCAGGTAGAAAATCAAGTGAATCTCTCACGATCTTCTACTATTTATCGTCATACGATATTGCTTTCACTTCATAATTACATAAATAGTTACGTGTACATACATACATATATATATATATATATATTCGTTTCACATCACTCATTCTTTCTGCTGTGGCATGTTTTTAAACTTAGCAGCAGCATGTTATAATAATGGCTTTTACGTGACGATTTACTATACGTAAACTACTACAAATGATTAAAAGGAACTTCGCGATATATCGCTTACATCCTCAACAAAGGTAAATCTATATATCTGAATAGAAGCAATCTTATTAATAAAAGTTTAACTAGGTCATATTGGTTAAATGGAAAAAAAGATAATGTCATCAAAGGCATTCCCCTTTTAGATGCTTTTAGAAAAAAAATTGCTTTCACGCGTATGTCTTTCTTTCTTTCTTTCTTTCTCTATCTATCTATCTATTTATTTATTTTACCTTTCGCTTTCTTATTTTGATATCATTAATATCGAAAGTGAAAAAATATGTTTATTTATTATAATTATTCTCTTTCTCTTTTTTATTATCGTACCATCAATAGGAGTGGAAGTACTGCGAGCCATTATAGTCCAGACCGACATACTAGAACAGGAAGTAGCCCTGCTATCGTAACTGGATCTGCATTTTCTTCTTCTGACCTCGGCAATAGTCATGGTAGCGGGACAAGTCTTACACATTCCTCAAATCGATCTCTTCGAAATACACAGTCTCCTCCAGAGTCGTATCAACAACAACATCAACGTGCAGAACAGCAACAACCATTGGAAGAAGAGGTGATCTTTTTCTGACGATTCTTTAGATTCGGACGAAAACATTCGCGTAATTCACGTCCAAATAACGATGGAGCTACTCCGACGTCTGTACAAACGCCTCCGCAATCTCGTTCAAGAGATAGTCAGACTAGAAGCCGGGTTAAGTCCTTTTGACTTTCAACTTTCAGTCGGTAATAAGACTGATTGTTATTTCTACATAAATACTTTCATTCTTTCTTTTTATTATCTCTTTCTCTCTTTCTATATATATATATATATATTTCTATTTCTCTCTTTTTCTCTATTTCGAATATTATTATTATAGCTTTTTTTCTTCCTGTAACTTTTGATATCTTTAAAAACCTATAACTCTTTAAATAAATAACAACAAAGAAAAAATATAACTTAAACTCTTAATATAAGAGAAAAGGGTTGTAGGTTTCGAAGAATTTCACAATATGTGACACGTATGTATTACGTGAAAAAACTTTCGATGTGCTGAAATGAACAGCACAGTATATATATATATATCGTTTAAAGTAAACACGAGTATGCAATATTAAGAAACAAATAATAATAATAATAATAATAATAATAATAATAATAATAATAATAATAATAATAATAATAATGATAATGATAATGATAATGAGGAGGTGATTAGAAAAAGAAAGAAAAGAAATAAATATAAAATATAATAAAATTCAATGATCACTTTGTTACAACTGCTATCGATGGCAATAATTCAAACTTTTATACCAAATCTCTTAAAACGCGTGATTACTAAGGACTTTTGTGAATGACAACATGCAATTCCAATTGCAATCAGGAAAGTAAAAGAGAAGAAGAAGAAAAAAAAAAAAAGAAGAAACTTAAAATATAAAATAAGCATATAAATAAATAAAGTAAATAAATCAATAAGAAAAAAGAAAAAAGAAAAAAAAAAAAAAGTATTAGAGACAAGACCGGATTAGCGAGATAGTAGAGAAAACCAGCCAATCTTGTTGAATTTCTTGCTCGTTATGTTATATTAAGCCGACTGAACGTTTTAGAAACGCGCACGGTTTTAGACGAATCTTTTAAGTAAACCTGTTGCTATTTGCAAAAATGTAAGATAGATAATAATATGAGTACATATATATCGGGTGTGTCCTGTAATTGATCATATAAGCAAGCAGAAAATAATTCTATTTGAAAATGTCATGTCAAAAATGTCGAATCAAATTCTTTTATATATATATATATATATATATATATATATATATATATGAGATTTGATTTTGAACAAGGAAACTCAGTTTTGAAAATGTGTTGAGTATGCGTTTTCCTTGTAGAATCATATTATTCTGTTCACTTGTATCATCAATTATACAGGATATTCTGTATATATGTATATGTAAACCTCATATGCTTAAAAAGCGCGTGTTATCTACGAAGAAATGGAAGAAGGGTGTGCTTGAGTCTCTGCTGTTATTATTCTAATTCTATAAGCGCGTGTGCTTAAAATTTCACAACACAAAAAAGGAAAAAAATATACATATATATATATATATATATACAATAAATAATAACATACAAGCACATCATATTGATACTGATCTTATCTGTAAATTATGCATGTAGTTATCTATTATAAAATACGAGAGTACATAATAAACAACTCGCTCATCTGGGGTAGCTATTCTTATACTAGAAATTTTCAAAGTATTTTAATACGTGCTAAACAAAAATACATGAGACGGGTAAAATATATACCTACTGTTATATAACAATAATTAATTAATTGTTTAATTAATTAATCATTGTTTTTTCGTGTGCCAAGTTGTTCGTTGATTGAAGTCGTCGAGTTTTCTTAATAGATATTTCATTTTATTTCTTCTTTTTTCTTTTTAATTGTATAGATCGCCTCCATTTTGATAAAAATCAATGCTATTTCTCAAGTACGTACACATATATACATACATACATACATACATACACATTTACACATATATACATACTTAAGTAAGACTATTTGTGATTGAAATTTTGTTTCGAGATTATTCACTGCCATTTATTGTTATATCCGCATTATTTTTCATCTATCAATTATCTTATATTGATCATTTTGTTGTTTTTTTTTTTTTTTTTTAATTATTATTATTTATTACATTGCATAAAGAGAGAAGACAAGTGATATAGAAACATTTTTTGACTGCTCCGATTAATTAATTTTTATTTCTATTATTATTTTCTATATATCTCTCAACATACATAAGGAAAAAAAAAAAAAGAAGGAAGAATTCGTATCGTTAATTGTGATGATGGGAAAAGAGAATAAAATAAATGCATTTTTCGATAGAAGTATTATGCAATGTGCGATCATAATGCACGCTTTGAAAAATGATTATATATATATATATAAATTTCTTGCTTCTTCTTCTTCTTGAAAAAAAAAAAAAAAAAAAATTTTATTTATTGTAAACATGTATAACTTGAGAATGAATTGTAAATTAAACTGATTATAGATATATTGCAATATCTAATTGATTACTGTGTTTCTTAATGAAACAAAAATATGAACAAATTTATATTGTATTAGAAATGATAATGTTTATTGTTTCTGGATATATATATATATATAATAATAATTTATATATTATTAGTAATTTTTTTTTTTTTTTTTATATTAATTTTCTAATTTTATTTCTCTAACAGGATATACAGAAGAAACATTAAAAAAAAAAAAAAAGAAGCAAAGAAATGTTTGAGTATTATTATTATTGTTATTATCTTCATTTGAATATTTAAAAAAAAAAAAAAAGGAGATAAAAGAATTATCTTTTATTATTATTTTGTATAAATTAGGAAATAAAAATATTAAAGAATCATGCTTGTAAACTCTGCGTCGCAAATTTGCCTAATACAAATGAATGTTATATAGCGTGCAATATGATCGAATGATTAATAAAAGCATGATGATGAAAAGAGTTCATCATGATGAAGTGCAAAGAGTGACATTAAATCTAATTAATTATATTAATTAAATAAAGAGAAACATATATAAGTAATATTACTACTACCACTTCGTCTCAATCAATCGTGATGACAATAGTTATTAAAAAGTATTCTATATATAGTCTTTATTACTATCCCTTTTACGGGTTTGAGGGGTCTGTTCCCTTTACAATCGTTTAAAAAGAAAAAAACAAAAAAAAAGTATTCTATATAAGAGAGATTTAAATTGTGAGAAAATGAAAATGAAAATGAAAAAGAAAAAAAAAAAAAAAGAAAATAACAAACAAACATACAAATCATACCAGTCTATTATTTAAATAAAAAATATGTCGAAAGAGCATATATGACGATATATATATATATATCGTATTTTTAGCTATTAGTAGAAAGAGACCTTTACAGATGAATGTTCGACTTCACACATTTTGTCTATTGTATTCAAAATATCTACACACATGTAGAAAGAAGAATATATTAATATTGGAATAAATGCAAATATTCTCAAAGAAAATAAAAAAAAAAATAAAAAAGAACTAGCATTTCAAAAAATTCTCGCATCGTTTGGTAAATTATTTTGTTAACGAGTATCATAGTAGTTTAGATTTTCCGATTAAATAAATAAGTTAAATAAGAAAAGAAGAGTAAGAGAGAGAGAGAGAGAGATTAATAAAGAGCTGGAATGTAATGATGTATGATTCTAAGTTGAAGAAGTCGGTCATCATCTTAAAGGTGTAATACGAAGAAATCAAATTGTTGTTAACAGCTAGAGTAGTGTGGCGGCCTATGTGCGTTTTATGACATTTCAATTTTGATGTCATATGACGTTACAACTTTAAAACAGAGAGAACATATATATATATAATAATAATAATAATAATAATATTAATAATAATCATAATAGGAATAATAAAAAATAATAATAAAAGTAATAATAATAATATTAATAATATTAATAATAATAAACGTGGGGTTTTCCATGTTTTAGCGAATCTTTACGTCCCTATTGCTCATGGGAAGTATTTTTGTACGTTTACTCTGTACCTATATATACTATTTCACTTTAAAAACTATATCTACTGTTATCATTGTGATACTCGCTACTGCGATCATATTTGGAACGTTATCGTAACATTGTAATATGTATCTAAGGGCGTACGTTTGTTTTATTATATGCGCTCATTCGATAATCTAGTATTATAAAAAAAAAAAAAAAAAAAAAAATCTTTTTAGAGACTTGAGTATAAACTTGAAAAGAAGGAGAAAACAAATAAAAATAAAAATAAAAAATAACAAATAAAAATTACGAATCGTGCGCGACACACTCGGTTGTTTATATACACTATTATTAAATATATTAATTGTTATAATATATTATTGAATTTTTCGCTCAGAGACACAGAACTTTGTCAGCATTTCAGAAGTTCGACTGAAAGATGATGAAGTATTAATTATTATGCGATAATTGTATCTATCGTGATAAAATAATGCACGGTGTACGCTCTTTTTTACCAGACTGTTTCAATCGTAAAACAAATATTCATATATATATATGATGATGATGATGATGATGAACACGACTATGAACTTTTGTATGTTAAAGAAAACATACAAAAGATGAAGTTTACTGATTCGTGGTCGCTACTTTCTTACATAGCGATAACGAAACCTCAAGTAATGATTACTCTGTTAAATAATAATATTAATAATAATAATAATAATAATAATAATAATAATATCATAATCGCACGTACATTATACATATATATATATATATATATATATAAAGTCGTATTTTTTATTATTTAGATAATATTTTTTATTCACATAATTTTTCTATTTAATTGACACTTTTTTTTATACTTGAAAATGCATTTATTATTATACTATTATTACTTATTACCTCTTGCCATAGCTGAGTTGTATCACAGAGTCGCTTTATTGTAAAAAAACAAAAACAAAAAAAAAACAAAACGACGCGTATTACCCGTAAAATTTTTTTTTTCTTTTTTAAATTTCATTCTTTCTTTATCTTTCTCTCTCTCTCTCTCTCTCTCTCTCTCTCTCTCTCTCTCTCTGTCTTTCATCCTATATCTTTGAAGCATGTAATAGTTGCACTTACAATTTTTTCCACTCCCAGTAGTATATTTTTAAACTGCGCATCTTTCTTTAGCAGTTCTCCCATCGTATATATTTTCTAAATACTGAGGTTCGATGAGAACAAATTCATTGATTTTATTATTCAATTGAATATATATATATATATATTTCTATTTCTATTAAACATATTAAGTATATCTTCTTTTTTTAAGTTGAATATTTTAAACTCGATAAGAGTAGAAAAGAATTAACAATAGCTCTTTTCTTCCTTGTTTAATTTCATACATATATGTATATATATATATATATACACATATATATATATATATATATATATATATACAAAAATGCATTGTGGTATACAATTTACATTCCTTAAAAACATTGACATGCAAACGTGCTGAATTTTTTGAACGTTATATGAATCGTCGTTAAATATTTAGCCGTATAAAAAAAATAAGAACCTATTTATTATAAATGTACATACAACTGTTATTGTAATAAAGAACGTGAAAGAAAATATACATTACGTCTGAATTTTTTATATATATATATATGAAGCGATTATTCTTTTTCTTTTTATTATATATTTTTTTTTTTTTTTACTTACAAAATAGTGTTTTTTATTTGAATAGAATTTGAATCTTATATTTATTTCATTAATGCTTACAATTAATATGGTTTGCTTCTATGCTGACGTTCCCGACTTTTTCCACTGCCAATTTTGGTTAATAATTTCTGGCTTGTATTATTTTGAACGCCATTGGACTCTGATTGTCTCCAAATATTTACTATACCACCTTCTCCGACGGTTATTAAAGAGTTACTCTACGATATCACAATTAATAGATTATTTCAAATTTGTTTGTTTGTTTGTTTTTACTTTTATATAATTAATATATTAAATGCCATAACGAAACACCTTGGCACACAATATAAGATCTTTTTTTTTGATTATTGTATAAGCGTACCTTTTCATGTAACCAACTATCTCTTACATATTGTTTATTTCCGACCAGATTATAACAGATTTCTAGTTGATCATTTGCGATACTTAGACATCTCAAGTTTTTGCTATAAAACAAATATAACGATTGTATTATTACATTTATTTATTTATTTAGATATAGCACAAAATATTGAAAAAATATTGAATACATGTGTACATGTATATTAAATACACATGTATTCAATATTTTTCAATATTTTGTGCTACTAGGGTCAATTTATTATTCATTATTTACCCTTTAACATTATCTGAACCTGCTAACAGGAATGGCTGTCCAAGCGCATTCGAAGGATGAAACTTAACTATGTAGCAATTATCTGGTTCATCGTCCTGAAAGCACAATTAATAAAAGCAATTGAAACCATTGTGTTATTGTTAATATACATAACGAAAAATGCGCAATTATGCATTTAGATATATACAAGTCTTCTGGATTTCCCCATCCATGAATTTCTCAAAATATTGACAGCAGCATGTATATGTGCATTAAAATATATTGCATATATTGGTGTGCTCGTCATCAAAACTATAGGTCATAAATTTTTACCAATTTCTGCTGTAAAATTTCGAAATGCCCTAATAACACAGATTACCAATAAATATTTATATTTAAACTGTGACTCGCGTTTTAATTTTATTTTATATAACTTACCTAATATTTAATTAACTGAAATAATATATCATAATTTCTATTATACAATTTTTTTCTTTGTATACATATGTATAAAATATTGAAATGAAAATTTTGTAGGAAAAAAGTAATACTTAAAAAAAAATGATACAATTATAAAACATACTTGTGTAATTGCTAAACAGCTACGTTTGAACATTTTATATGGAGTAACTCCTTCATAATCCCATAATTGTAACGATGATGTGAACGTTGTACACCACAGGTTGTCATTATTCATCCAGCCTAATCCATCCTTTCATTTTAAAAATACATTTAATAAAAGATAATTAATTAATCTTACATTATTATATTATTAACAATTGTCATATGAAAACTTACTACAGATGACTCGGTATTTAATGAATATCTTAATGCCAAATCTTCCGTAGGTTGTGTCAGATCAAAAATATTAATAAGACCATCTACACTACCGGATGCCAATATATCTCGTTTATCAGGATGAAATGATAAACGAGTCACCTCGTCCATATGTGACTGCCAATAACCACCAAGAAGATTATTACCCTTAGATTCTACTTTAGAATTACTATGCCTAATATCCCAAAATAAAATAAACGCATCTCCACCGATATGTTCAGTTCCACCAGCGATTAATCTTTCATCACAACTTATATCAAAACTAGCTAATGGTTTTATTTTTCCATCTTCTGAAGTATCTAAAAAAAAAAGCAATGTAAAAGAATAAATCTAAATTAGAATTGGTAGTGTAAAACATTTCAAAAAATTCATTAAGAAAAGATGATTTTTTTTTTAAAGTTTTAAATATTTGATAAAATGAACCTTTAAATTCTGCAACTGCTTTTCCTTTAGCACGTAAATCATATGCAGTAATTACTCCATTATTAGTTGCCATATATATAACATTTTTAGAGATAGGACTGAATTTGATTCCAACTATAGTAGCTTTATTATGAGTTAACGTGATAGTCCTACTTAAAGTTTCTCCGACTGTATATATGACACACGAATGATCGGATAAGGCAGTGCCAATTCTGAATTCTGGTTCACTAAAAAAAAAAAAAAAAAAGGGTATTATAAAATGTATATATATATATAAATATTTATTTTATATATTTTTGCAAAAAAGTTATAGAGAGAAAAAAAAAAAAAAGATAATAAATTACTATTCATTCAAATTATATAAATATTACATCAATTTCTATACATATAAATAATCATCCATTGTTTAAACTTATTTTATATATACATAAATATAAAATACCGGTAATGAAGACAATGTGGTTTAAATCGACAAATCGAACTTCAATCGATTTTATCATTTATTTGATATTACAATTATTTGTGTATTTTCAAATAAATTGATGATTTATGTATAGATTATGTTTTGTAAAGGTTTAAATATTATTAGTGTAAAATAATAAACAAAAATATAAAATGTTCACCTTTGAGTTCCACAAACCGCTAAAACATAATTTTTTTGCAAAGACACCGCCTCTTCTACCGATAATATCAATTCGTTTTTCTTCTTCGTAGACATGTTGTTCTGCTTCGCTGTACCGTTCTCCATGCTAAGTTTTTTAAGAGAATCGATTATATTTGCCATATTTTATAAAAACAAACTTTTGAAATATAGACGCTATGTGTGTTGAGGTTATTGTATCATTTGAATTATAAACATGCTTTGTTCGGAAAACAAATTTGGTTAATTTATATTGAAGTTACATATTTATTATTAATAACGTAAAGTACACATAAAAATTTAAATAATATATGTATAAATAACAAGCTATAAGAATTATTTCTCTCAGCAAATTATAAAACGTGATTGCGTATTATTTATTACCTTCACAATACAAACAGGAACGAGAATAATATAACCTGCATTGCAATTAAACCGTTGATTCAATGGCATTGGTGTTCTCAAAATGATCAGCGCTTAATGCGCATGCGCAGCTATGAAAAATTGCAAATTTAATATTAGTCAAATGAATTTTTATTTCTTTTTTTTTTTTTTTTATATGGAAACAAATAAATATGTAACATAATCTTTTTATTTTATTTATTATTATTTTTTTTTTTTTAATATTTATATTCCAAATGAAATGATATTTCTTTTATTAAACTGGATCGATCGAAGTTCTTTCGTAAAAATGTGGCGCCAATTCCAATAACCATTCCGATTGTATTACAGTTAAATCTTTCATATAAGTTTTATTAGTTTGTACTATTTCGCAATAAAGTATCCTGAAATAATAATAAAAAAGATATAAAAACGTATTATAAATGATCCTATAAAAGTATACTGGACATTACAAACCATTGTGGTTGTTGAATAGTATATAGACAACTATTTGAATGGATATATAAATCTTTATTCCCTCTGATAGTTTTGTATACTCCAGTATAATGTAAATAGGCAGCTTTCGGAAATAATCCTGTTGTTATACATTTCAAGATCTGTTCTACGTTTCCTACGATAATAAACGACATTTAATATAAAAATCATTTCTAATTGAACGATCACAATTGATTATTAAAATGGAACTATTGTTATACCATTGCAAGATATTAAAGGAATATCCAATCTTTTTAACATTCGACAAATTTGTCCACGAATTTCCGAAGCCCTTCGTAAAGCTTTGTTATTAAGAAAATTCTTTTGACACCAACTCGGCGTTTTATTTGTCTCATAAGCTGTATAAACATTTAATAATGTTAACAGATCACCTTCTTCAACTTCAAATTTACGATGAGCTACTCTTGCTTTTGCAATGGCTTGACCACCCCCAGGACGAATAAAAACATTTTGTACTTGAAGCATCGCTATTATCGTGGCCATTTCTTCGGAACAACCCATTTGTCCTATTAAAACATAAAACATAAACTGATAAAATCATATTACGATAAATTTTATATTCCAAACGATTAGCTCGAGGAAAAGAAAGAAAAAAAAACTCATTAAAATTTATTACCGGAAACAATAAGACATTTTCCAAAGGTAGGCTCTAATGGCATTTCCGCCATTGTCATGCCTAAAGGTGTCGTCAATTCTCCGTCATTATCTATAGCACCTAATGCATAAAGTAATTCCATGCCTGCTATAAGATTTTTACTGGGTGGAGCTGATGGAAAATTGAATCGAAGTACATTATCGATTCCTAATGCTTTTAATTGCAAGATGGCTGGTGCTAAATCCGATCTTTGCATTTCTGGTGGCGTTGCTTCTGGTAATTCTTTATATGCTTCTTCTGTATATAATCTAAACAAATTATATATATAATAATAATAATAATTAAAAATTTGGTATCGAGCTTATTACCTAAAAGTTTTTCCACTTTGAACTCTAGCTGCACGTCCGGCCCTTTGATCAGCCGAAGCTTTAGATACCGGTACAATGGTAAGACTATTAGTTTGTGTTTCTGGCTCAAACCAGGGCATCTTAACAAAGCCACAATCGATCACTGTAATACCGTTAAGTTAAATAATTGACGTTAAATGTTAATGTTAACATTTGAGAAACTAAAAGTATCATAAAAGCGTACTGCGATTCTCTACCGTAAACGACGTTCGGAATAGTAATTGAAGTTTCAGCGATATTTGTTGCAACTATAACTTTTCGCGTATCTTTGGCAGCTCTCCAAAATACCTTGAGTTGTTCATTATTCGGTAAAGATCCATACATCGCCAGTGGTTGTAATTTTACTATAAAAAAAGGGTAATAGAAAAATAAGAAAACGTAAAAGTTAAAAATATCAAAAGATAATATGATAAATGACTCGAGACCATTTTAATAATTATGAGATGAAATAAAATATCTTCTATTTACGTTTTCCATCCTTTATAAGTTTAGCATGTTCCGATAAAAGAGAAACTGCTTGATCTACTTCGTCGAGTCCTGTGAGAAATGCTAAAATGTCACCAGGTTCCTCTACTTCGTGAATCTTTAAAGCTGTGTCCACAACACTAGTAACGTAATTCGGAACTGGTTCTAAAAAATGTTGAAACATTACGTAACAACAATTTTAAGTGTGGGATTAATGATATGCATTAAATTAGTTTTATACCTCTGACATAGAAAATGTCTACTGGATATAATCTACCCTCAACGCTCATAATTACTGCTGTATCCTTTGAAGAATCCTTTGTTGTATTCAAATTAAAAAAATCACGTAGTTGTTCCGCATCGACCGTTGCGGAGGAGACTACGACTTTCAAACTTTTACGTTTCTGTCATAAAATCAAATATATTAATACAATTTGTATATTAATATTTTAATGGCCGCTCATACAACATGTGTGTGTGGTAGCCGGAATAACTGTTATTTATTTATAACTTTTTATATATTTAAAATTATATCAAATTAAATTGATTGTTAAATTGTTGTTTTTTTGTTTTATGTTAATTTTTTTCGTGAATGACAATAAAGTTTTTTTTTAAATTAATTTTTGAAAAATATTACCGGCCTATGGCGACTGCGTACACGTGCGGCCATTAAAGTGTTTAATGTAATATTACTCATTAATATTTTATTATATATATATAAAAAAAAAAAAAATATCCAACAAACATAGATAAAATAATAATGGTTTCATTTACTCGAATAATTTTCTTCAAGAGACCCATAATGATATCCGTCATTAAGGTTCTTTCATGTACTTCATCTAATACGATAATTGCATATGTCGTCAACAATGGATCGCTCATTAATTCACGTAATAATATTCCTTCCGTCATATACTGCAAATAAAATAATACTAAATGTTAAAATATTTATTACAAAACATATGTCAATATAATTAATTATACACGAACATGAAACGATGTATTATCACGTTATCATTAATTATTACACTTTATATATATATACCTCCACCATAATATTTTCTCGTATGAAAAAATAATCTGATAAAAAAAAAACATACACAACCGGAAATTTATCATTATTTCAAACGATAATAAATCATATTTTGTATATACCTTGATCTTTGTAGATTCATTGGTACAATCATCGAAACGTATGCAATAACCAACTTCGGTACCAAATATGCAATTACGTTCATCGGCAACTCTACTTGCCAATGACGTAGCAGCAACTCTTCTGGGTTCTGTTATTCCTATTATTTTACCATCTTCGCACCATCCTGCTTCTAGAAGGTACTGTCAATTAAAAGAAGAAAACATAAAGACAAAATAAAATAGTAATAATCGTTAATAACCGTAAAATGGTAGTGTAACACATTTTTACAAAAACTAGTTCTGATAAAGTGTGACGATAAGAACAAAAGGGAAACTATTGAACTTTACTTTTCTTTATTTTTCTGCATACGTGTATATATATATATATATGTGTGTGTGTGTATATGTATGTGTTATATAATTTTTCATTCCCCCTTTTTTTTTTTTTTAAGATAATAAAACAATCCAGAAACTTTGCCGACAACTCATTGTGTGTTTTTATATTGCAAAGTTTGCTCCTATTTTTGTTGTTCATGTTACAGTCACATAACTTCTTTTGTGAGAAATTTTGTTATTCGTTCACGTTTATATAATAACGACGACTATTATCATAAATAAAATTTGTAATAAACTTGGTTATTATTTTTCTTTTTTTCTTTCAAATGTTTATTTATGTATACTCTTATCAAAAGAATTGAAACAACGATAGAAGAAAAATTTAGTCACTTTGATGATGTTAAAATATTCCAACAAATGTATTATTTATATCTCTCTTATTAAAATAAAAAAAAAAAAATGAGAAATAATTATACATCATAAATGTATAATCAAAAACTTGAAAGATGCAAAGTAACTTAATTAACAGTACAAATATATAATTAATTTGTTATTTTACTATTACGACGTTTTGTAATAATATTATTTTTGAAATAACATTTTTATTTTTTCAACATTGTGAAATATTAAACAGAAAAATAAATTGATATAAAAAAAAAAAGATATATTATATATTATCTTCTATTATTCAGTACTTCTCTCTCGTTCGTCGAAATTGTTAATCTTATCTAACGGATCGTATGATTCAGAAAATGGTTGCGATTAGAAGTGACAAAAAGGACAGTCGATAAAAAAAAAAAAAGAAAAAGGTTTTATAACAAGAGAGAACAAATTTAATCGATTATGAAGTATAATTATGTATAATTTTTTTCTATGTATATTATATTATGTAAATATATGAATATATTATAAATATGTAGGTACAATATTTGAAAGTATGTAATAACGTTGAAATAACAATTAGACACGTGAATTTGTATTTATTGAATTAAAATAGCGTTATATCTGTGCCATAACGTTATCTCTTCGTATTGACTTAAAACCTTTGTTATGTTTATAAAAGACTTTTTTATCTTATGGTTCTACGTAATACTAATCTCTTTATTTAAACGTTATTTCAATATAACAACGACTATAAAATTTCTTATTTAATTATATATATTTATATATAAAACATATTATTATATATATTATATAAAACATTTATTATTTATTATATATTATTTATAAAATATTTATATATATATACTTTTAAGGCATCATTGAACTGTGAATATAAACCTATAAAGTATTATTTAAGTATTATTTACAAATCGTACAATTAAAATTGTGTCCAATTATCACCATCAATAATTTGTTTAATATCTCATCGTTTTATAATTTTTAACACGTTGAGTGCCACACGAATTCTTAGGGAAATTCTCGTCAGGTCACAAGCGTTATTTTGTATTGAAAAAATAGTTGAACGTGTCAGTCACTTGTGACGGACGTGGCCGAAACGGAAAGTCTAGTGTCACTCACCGATGCCTGACATATAAATACAACTTACATTTTTATCATATTATATTTTATATCCTGAAAGAAATAGGATACGAAGACCGCAAATCCTCAAAGAAATAAGATACGAAGACCGCGAATGGAAGGATCGCGCTCAGGGATGGGAACAATGGCGGGATTTGGTATTTACGGCAATGAACTTTCGAGTTTCTAGTGCCAGTTAATAATAATAATAATAATAATAATAATAATAATATATTTTACATTTATTTATTTTTATTAGAGCCGAGAAATAAATTAGAAAAAAACCCGTTCATTATTATCAAAATAAAAATCGTAGAAAAAGTTCAAAATGGCTGTTCGTTTGAAATTCGATTGTCGATGAGTCAATTCAGTGATTAAAAAAAAAAAAAAAACATTCCTATCAATCCAAAAATTATCGCAACATTTTTTAACAAACGTTAACATTTACAGTAGATTGAATGATTATTTTTTATTTTATTGATAATTGTTTTTTGAAGTAATCAATATTTGTTTAATCTCGGTATTTAATATTTCGACTATCATAACAATACAGTGATCATTGGTAACTATTGTCACTATATTTTTTATCACTATCTTATCTTTTTATTAGAGTTGTGGCTTCTAAGCCAAAAGTATAAAAAAAATTGCCTTATATAGATAAGATTAAAGTATCTATAGGAGTTGTAATAATATGAAATATAATTCTATCCTTATTTACTTCCTATATACTATAAACAATATATATATACACACATGAATTTGAAGTTATGTGGGTAATGATGGAATGTTGATATAAAAGTGCATACAAAATTAAAATACAATTTGTATTCTTTCTTATTAAAATATATGTTATTTATATCAGTTATGTAAATACTATACTTATATGATACTATGAACGAGAAAAATGTATCAATGAAACGTCAAATTATCAAAAGATAAGTTTGTTAATAAAAACGACAAGAAGAAACAGCAAAATATAAAATGGATCGAGAGATAAGATAAATAAATAGATAATCTCATCGATTATTAAGGCCGATTAAAGAAGATTTTTAACTACCAAGAATCATGGGTACCATGTGTATATAATCATAAGCATATTGATAATGAAATTCCGTTAAATATATTAATAAAAATATAAGAACGTAGGACGACCATCTGAACAATTTGATATATTCCCAGACACGATTAAAAAATATAGCCAATAATAGATAATCCATGGCAGCATGTACGTTTAACATTTTCCATCCTAGAGCAACAAACCAAAACGAGTTACTTCTGAGTATGTTGGTTTGCCTTAGATGTAGGAGTTCTGTATTGATGGAGAATGGTTCGATGTCCAGATCCAGAAGATCTTGGTAAAGCCAAATGTAACGATTCCATGCAGCACTGGCTACGATCAGATGACCGATTATGAGGAGGATATTAGGAAGTGCGATGTTCCTTATTGACATGTTTGAAGAAGAAGATGACGACGATGGGGTGTAATGTGTCGTTTCTAATACGACAGAGGTCAAAGGTAAAGTTTGCAATTTATCATATCCTCCTCGTCTGGGTGGAGAGCGAATAAGAAAGTAATAAAGTCCGGTTATCAAAGCAACGCATCCAAGTGCATCGCAAAAACCGTCTACGAAATAACCAGGTGAACCAACGTCCGATCTTTCACCTGATATATTAGCTCTCTGTCTCGCTACGTGGCCGTCCAAATCGTCTAGCTATGTTCTCACTTGAAATAGTATCGCACCTAGACGTCTTTGAGTTAGGGATTCGCTCGATACACATTTACCTGCCAAAACAGCAACCAACACATGAAAACCACTAATCATATTTGGTGTCAACCAATTCCAATATTGGCTAATTCCTAAGATTTTATCCATCAAAGCGGCCAACGGACTTAGAAGAAAATGATTTGGATGATCCAGGGTTAATCCTTTCACCGTTACCGCGCAAAGAGGATTCAAATCACAGGGTATCGTTGGTTGATATGGTGTATCGTTGGTCATAGCTCTTATACGATAATTTTTTACTCTTGAATATAATAATACATCCATTACGATAAAATATACCACTGATATAGCAATAATCCCAAAAGCTATTTTGTTCACCAGGTCAAAATGAACGGCCATGTTTATATTTTTCTTTTATTTGTTATTTTTTACGTGACCAAAACCAATAAATTGTAACTTCTTTTTATTTTTTTGTTTTGTTTTATTTTTATCTTCTTTCCTTTGAATATATAGAAATTATAGCTTCTTTGTAGAACACAGTATTTTATAATTTTATTATAAAGAAAATAATTGGGGAAAAAATCTAATTGATCGCGTATTGATTGATTCCCGATCAAATATAAGGATGATCTAATGAGATACGTTTCGTTGCTGTCAGATGATAGAAAAGTTTATAACCATTCGGTAGATCGTGCCGAGGCTTACTGAGAGTCTCACTCGCAGAGTTGTTCGAACTTCAATAATCTAACTTAAACCTACAATGACGATCGTGTCCATGCGTCGTCGCATCGCACGTGGTCACGCATAGATCTCTTCCTCAACTACTACCATTTTCCCACACCCACACTTTTTCCCCTTCTTCTACCCCTTCCACCATACCCCCATATCATTTTCGCACACTCCCTCGCAAATATTTTATCATTGACGAGCAATCGTCTACAAGAAAGTTTTTCTTTCATTTTTTTTATATTTTTTTTTCTTTTTTTTTGTTTACTTATCTTTTTCTTTATCTCTTAAGAAAAAAAAAATGGTAGAATATATTTAATGTATTTTTTAATATAATTTAATTGATTTCATTTTATTTCTAAATTTTTTTTTTTTTTTTTTATAAAATATATGTTTGTGTAAATTTAAATAGTTTTTATGTTAAATAGTAATATTTATTATATTAATTAATAATTTAATTAATTTATTTATTATATTATATTATATTAATAATAGTTTTCTATTAATATATCATCCCTTCCTTTATTCAATTTTTAAATATTTTCTGGCATTTAATTCCCAAATTTTATTTGTTTTCTTTTTTTTAATTGATTTTTAAATGCTAATAATTAACTATAACTATTTATCTATTTATCTGTCGAAAAAAAAATAAATAGATTAGAAAAAATATTGTGAAGAAAAATTTACTAAAAATTTATCAATCTTCTTTTCCTAAATATGCAAAAAAAAAAAAAAAAGATGAGATAAAATAGAATTGACAAATATATTTGTTCTCGTTTTATATTGAACAAAATAATTTCCTTTTAACGAGCACGTTTTTCTCGATGTAGCTTCTCTCTCGTCCATTATATATATGTTAGAGAATCGAAAGAAATGGCTTCTTTTCAACCCCTCGATACTTTTATATTCCTAACAAATCGATTCACTCTTTCGACCCTTCCTGTCTGTGACCTCCCCATTTTTATCTCTTTCTTTTTCTTTATCTTTCTTTACTTTTATTTCTATCTGAAAAGGATCTTTTTCATACTTATGTTTTTCTGCTTTGAAAATTCGATAAATTAAAATTTCATACATTTATCGTCCGATCGTTGTCAAACAATAACAAATTTTTATTCAACCGAGACCTTGAAATTCTGAATTATAAAGAGCCTTAGATAGGCACATGCGCATTTGAATAAATTTCTTTTTTATTGCGTATTATCAGTCAAGACAATTGTACGTACGTTTATATGTCATAAAAAGGGGTACTAAAGTAAAGGATACTTTTGACCCTTTTTATTGAACGAAGGTAATATTATGCGGAGGGAGATTTTGACGTTAGTGTTTTATTCAAAAATATTTGTATATATGTATTTATATATGTCTCTACGTAAAATAAAAATAATATCTATAATTGTTTTAGGTGAATTGGTCGTAGTACTTTTTCTTTGAAATCATTTTCTTGAACTACTTTTGAAATAATTATATATATATATATATATACATACAAAATGACTGTTTAGAATATTGATTTTTACCTATTATTTGCTTATACCTATTATTATACTCAATAATTTCTATTTGTATTCTTTTGTCCTTTTGAAACATTCATTTGAAAATATTTTTCACTCAATTGTCATACATTATTGGATTGCAAATTCTTTTACCATTATTAGTGTAGACAATAATAAAAAGAAATATCTAAATAATTTAACACGTTCCATACCAAGTCCTTTTTTATCTGACTTGTCATTCAAACCATTTAATTTTCAGTACATTAAACAAATAGGTTTAAGTGTACCACGAGTGGTACATTAATTTAATAGAATTATTAAACACATACACACATGGTGTTAAAAAGAGATAACTATATGGAAGAAAGCATAAAAAGCACAATTTATTAACTAATTATTATATGTTTAATTACCTGTGGTAACTGTGTACTTTTGCCACATCCAGTTTCTCCTACCAGGACGAGAGTTTGATATTTTTCAAGCAGATATATTATATGATCTCTATTTTTGTATATAGGTAATCGCTTGCGTTGCATATCCAGTGCAAGCGAATGATGAGCATTGTAGACAAACTGCGTTGATGAATGTGCATCGATATCTGGTCTGTCTTCTTGCCATGTTGAAGCTCCTAAAAATATAAATCATACTTTACTATCAATTCGAACGAATATCATTCAATTATTTTAATAATAGAATACAATATATGAAAAGTAAACACACAAAAGATAGGTTATGAAATTCGACAATACGTCAACATTACTAAACTGCATTAACATATAAATAAAAATAATAGTAATAAAATATTTTGTTATAAATAATATTATAAAGTTAAATAATAGAGTTTATATGACTATAAATAAAAGTATTGAACATTTATACGTACCAGGTTTAGAAAATACAGGTTTGGTATTCATTTCTTGATTTTGTTTCTTAAAAATATAAACATTAATAACTTAAATATTTCACTTATATATTTATCACTATTATAAATCACTATTAATTAAAAAAACATATGTAATAATTGGAATATTTTAAATTGATAGAGAAAACGCGTCAAACATTTTAAAAACATTTCGGATTGTACAGATGGCGCTAGTTACTGTACTCTATTACAAAGTAAATCTAAAGTGACAATCGATCAAATAGATTTTTTTAATATAAAATCTTTAATTATATTTTTAGAATAATGTTAATTTATACGTTCCATTAAATAAATTAATATTTTAATACGTTAATAAAAATTAATATTGAATAGATTCTAATTTTTTATCTCTCATAATGTATAAAAACATTACCGACCGTTTTTACACTTACCATACATACATAATACATATAAATAAGGGATACGCGTAAAAGATGCGTGTAAAAAAATCTTCAAACAACAATAATCGATAAATATATTATAATTAATAAATTTTATAATTTAGAGTAGTATCGTATATAAAATAGTTTTTATCTTTTGTAATTTTTCAATCGAAAATTTAAATTTGTCGCATTTGAAATTTTTTAATATATTTTTCTTTTTATAATTTTAATTATAAACTTTAGTATACTATAATTTCACTTATCAGATATGTCTCTTGTTATTATTTGAACAATTATAATTATTTACGAAAGATTTACATTTATTAGAAAGTATATTTTTCAGTACTTAAGAATTTTTATTGTTTAATTATTGCTTTTTTGTATTTTTTAATTTTTCAATTTTTTTTTCTTTTTTGTAATATTGAACACATTCATCAATTGTAAATTTTTGTTTATACACGCGCGATAATTAACCGTTGAAAATATTTTTATTTTTCATTTTTGTATTTGTCTCCCCACTGCTACAAATATATTTTCTATTTGTGTGACGCAAAATACGAATAATTATATATATATATATATATATGTTTACATACATAAAATAAAAAAAAGAACCAATAATAGATTTAGTCATATAGGACTTGTTCATAGAGCTACCTTTTCTTTTTTTAACCTTAGTTATTAATTAGTTTTTCTTAATTCTTTTGAACTATTAATAGTATACGCTTCTATACTCTTCAAATTTAGCACATATAAAATAAATAAAATAGATTATTATTATTCTTATATTAAACTCAAAATAGAAAGTAAATTT
This sequence comes from Polistes dominula, assembly GCF_001465965.1. The sequence continues at coordinate 580,679 of NW_015148978.1, forward strand.
CAATTTATTTCTTATAAATATAGTATTGTCATATATCTGCATTTTAGAAATTTCGACACTGAACTTATTATTTAGTATTAATATTGATATAATTCTGTCAAACTTAAATAAAACAAGAAAATATTATCTTAAGTTGATAGTAAAGTAAAAAGTATATCTAAAGAAATAATAGGAGACAATTAAAATAGAAATAATGTTCGTAGAGTATAGGCATTCCTAATTATTTCTAATCCGTTTTAGACAGCTGTTCATCGATACTTATAAAATTAATCAAAATCATTGAAAATCTGGCTCTACGAACAAAGTAATATTTAATATAAGTACCAAATGTAGTACATAATTTTTATATGTACGAATCGTTCGATATTTCATTGTCTTTCAAATGATTTGCATTCAATATCTATATTTTATATGATATATAGATTCTCTATGGGATACATTTAAATTTGTTGTTTCTTTCTTTTTTTTTTTTTTTTTCACGAAATGTGTCACGGCCATAGAATTGCTACTAAAAATAAATGCAGTGATTTTTACTGCTGTTAGCACAATCAAGTATGTTACTCACCAGTATATGTCTATACACACATACATATACATATGTTATTATGTATTATTGAACACAATTTTTTAAAGTTAAACTTTGTAAATTGCACAGATTTACCATTAAAATTAAAAGAAAATAAAAAGTAAAAAAACAAAAATTGTTTAGTTTTACAAAAATTTCCAACGGAGTGCGATTCGTTACAAATCCTGGCATGTAGACTACATTAGGCAAAGAGAGAATTATTTCTCGAATATTTTTAATTAGGTTTTCTTTCAAATTTCAAATACTGCGCGCGTTCGTCAGATATATTATCGAGAACATGACGAGTTCATTATTATTGTTATAAATCCAATGAAAGTACAGAGTAAAACGTTATACACAATTATGTATAAATCGCGAGTAAAGATTTTCCTTTTAAATGATATAATATATTTGTTTTTGTTCTTGTTGTCATAGAGTAAATAAATACTTGAAGATACAAGTATTTTACTTTAGGAATGTATTTTGATTTGCAGAAAAATAATGTATCTTTTATCTCCGGTTATGAGATTAGTTTATTCACCTATACCTACTTCTGTGCATCAGAAACAATGGGGACTAGTAAGTGAAATATTTTGCACAAATGTATCTTTCTTTCTTTCTTTCTTTTTTTTTCAGGCACCACACTGTTTGTCCATTTTTAAGAAGTTAGAAATATATTATTCCTAAAATTATTTATATGCGTCTCTTACTTTACTAGTCTAATGCTAAATGAATATATATATGCGGATGCCAGAGAGTACGGGGGGACAGAATCGATGTTCATGAATTTCGAGAGTGTTAGTATGAATGTACATACTTGTTATTGCCGATATCAATAAAAAGTTATTGCAATAAACACACATAGATGTACTAAATGCCAAATGTCATTAGCATAATATCAATCTTTTGATAGAAAATGCTCGCCCCTACTGACGATGCACAGTCATTATTAAATCTGTTCTGACTTCGCGCTTAGCCATTAAAATTGATTCTATAAGATAAGGACTGAGAATAGTAATGACAAGAAGATATTAAGCTGTGGCTTCTGCATCTCCATTGCTCTCCGCTTCAGCACATTTCTCTTCGAGTCTAGATTTTTTTTCTGGGCTTGCACCATCCAAAGCATTGTCCTCTGCGGCATCATTTAAAGCCGTTGATTTCCTCTTTATGCAACAGCTATCGGCGGCTGGTGCATCTAAAATATATGAGTTAAATCAAAAATACTGTTACACAAATATTCATTCTAATGGGCAAAAAAATATTTCACCAAAGAATCAACATTATACATTATTCAATGCAAAAAAATACATACCTGTGGAATCACCATTTTCGGTGGATTCTTCTTCCTTCTCCTCGGTTTCTTTTTCCTCGCTGGAACCATTTTCTGTGGTCTCTGTCGCTTGGCCATTTTCCGAGGTTTTAGAATCCTCGTCAACCTCCTGAACTACTTTCTTTTCTTCTTCTACTACTTTTTTCTCCGGGCTGGTGGTAGCAACCTTTGTATCCCTAAATAATCCAAATAACATTGTTTCAACTTACATATAATCCAAAAACATTTTGAAGAAACTAAAGCAGTAATGAAGGTCAATCTATTTATGCATTTTACTAGTCATACCGTGAAAGAAAAAGGAAAAAACCTTCTAGTTTTATCGTAAAAAGAAAAACAAGAAGGCAAAAATAAATTCATACGTTCTTAAACAAGAACGTGCAATCTATAGAATATATTTATAAACACCTTGACCAAAAACGAAGAACAGTTAATAGAAGAAAAGTGCGTCATCGTAATAGACCAATGCAATATAAAACTGACGTTTATCAAAATCAAGTCTCTCAAGGTGGATTTCATATTTCATTAATTGCGCGGGTAAAAAGACACAAGAAAAAAAATGCAACACAAGGAAGAAACCAAATAGTAGATTCGAGAGAAAGAAAGAGAGAAAGTGAAAGGAGAAAAAGAGATGGGAGAACGGACGCGCAACGGTAGCGACATCTACTGACACGACGTTAGCATTAACCATTTATTTCCCCCTCCCCTACTCCTTCATAGTCCAACACACACCGATCCAGATGCTTGAGCATAGCGCGGCAAATTCTCGCGTGGACCACAAATATACCTGTGGCCTTTCTTTTCCTCTCCCTCTCTCACTCTCACTCTCTCTTCTCTTTTACTTCCTATGAATGTATATATATATGCATGTATGTACAACACGTTTGGTACGTAAAAAAACAAAAAAATGTATGTTTATTTATTCAACAGGTCTCAAAGATAGATTAGTCGTTGTCTTCTCGAAGAAACTTGTTTTGTCCATAAAAAAAATCGTTCTTTCTCGAAAACTATGCGTCTCTTCAAGAGCAAATCAAGCGTAACACTACAACACAACACAACACAACATCAAACACACACATACACAAAGAGAAAGAGAGAGTTCGGTCTTCTCTCTTTTCTCTCGTATCATCCTCTAACCAGTGACGACGACGAGGGAGGCAACACAGATCGATACGTTGTCCCGTTCTCTTTTAGAAGCCGCCGGTCGTAACTTGCGCGCCACAAGGCTCTTGCAAAACGACGCCGTTTCTGACCTCGTCCTCGCTACTTTTAACGACATATAGAAAGAAAAAGATTATCTCTTTTTCTTCTATAAACCTACGTTGATGACGTACTAATAGTCATAGTAATATATACAAAGATAGAAATAGAAATAGAGAGAGAGAGAGAAAGATGAATGAGTATATCCTTTATTTTGCCGCCAAAAATGTTCCTTTCTCTATTTGCTTTTCTTACTATTCTCCACATTTCTACATCATCACAAATATATGTATATATATATAAGATACTCTTTTTCTTTTTTATGTGAGAAATAATGAACGAAGAAAGTCGAACGTCGATATGTGCGATATAAATAAACGAACCGCGCGTTGAGGATGACCGAGCACGATACCGATAATAACATATACACACCAACTTTAAATATATATATATATATATATATATATATATATATTCACATTTACATATATAATATATATAAATATGAGAGAGTCAGAAAAATAAAATACCACGAAAAGAAAAGAAAAAAAAAAAAGAAACAAGATAAACCTAAAATGAATGCTATTTAATGGAATGTAAATTTTATAAGATATTTATCACGTGATCTTTTCGTTTAATTATAAAACAAATAAGAAAAAAGTATGGAAATAAAGGAACGCGTAACTTTTCAATAATCTTCATGGTGTTGTATATACGGAGTGTATTATTTACTAAAGACGTTTCGATGAAAGAAACCGATTCAAGCGGAAAAAAAAAGAAATGTTCGTGAAAAAGAAAAAAAAAAGAAACAGAAAAAAGATAAAGAAGTTGAAAAAAAAAGAAGAAGAAGGATGGGAAAGGGGCCACGCTTCGCAAGTAGAGCACGCATCGTGCCGAGGGCACAGGTAATCGCGCGCGCACCGAACGTTGCGCGCTTACGTATCCTCCCTCTCCTCCCCCAACCCTACTATTCCTTCTCCCACTATACCACCTCTATTTCTATCTTTCTCCCGCGTTCTCCCTTCTCCACCTCAACTATCCACCAATCCCTCCCTTCAGTCACCCTTTTCTACCACGATCGCGCATAGCGCTCTTACAAAACTCTCTACGCACACACTTACGCGTACACAATATTCTATATATACCATGAGTGTGTATACATCGCAACGTATTACTACACGAGTACGATTCGCCGCCGCGCACGCAAAGCCAACAAGCAAACAATACACATACAAATACACACAAGCAAATATTATATACAAGTGTGTGTACACCTAAGCACATGCGTGTGTGCGTGCGTGGCATATCAACACACATACACACACACTTTCTATCTCTCTCTTTTTCACTCACTCTTGTATCATGCACACAAGTTGGCGTTGATGCGCGCGCGCTAGAACGCCAGCACCACAAGGTAAAAGCAATGATTTCAAATGCACCCCGATCTCTTTCGCCGTGAGTTTTTAACATTAACGACGATTTCCATTCGATCTTTTTTATCGATACGATATCGGATTGGTCACCTTATTGATGTATATTAAATCAATTTATAAATAAAAACCTTACTATTGGCGATAGGTTGCAAATAATATAACATGAAAAGAATAGAGGAAAGCGTGAGAGAAAGAGAGATAGCAACAGCGAGGCGCGATTTTTACTTCGTTTCCAAAATTGTAGTTTAATCGTATGGTAGGTAGTGGTAGTAGTGGCAGTTGTAGTAGTAGTAGTGTAGTAGAATAGTAGCAATAGTAATAGTAGTATTGTAGTTATAATAATATTAATAATAATAATAAAATAACGTTTGATACTCACTTTACTTCCGTATCCGCCATCCTTGAGATCCGTTAAGATTATCGTTGAAAAGGTTTGAGAACCAAAACGCGTTATAACGAACGCACCAAATGAGAGAGCCGCGTCCTCTTTACGCACCGGCGAACACACGTAGAATTCCGGTAACACCACTCTCTGTGTGTCGCGTAAGCGGGTACCGACGCGCAAATGGCAGAGAGACTCGCACACTGATTCGCCCGAGTCCCGCCGAGCTGCTCGGCCCGGCCGGCGGCCTTCGAACGTTTTTCTTTCCCGCTCGATTACAGATGGCGCCTCGATCAAACCCTTTCAGAACAAACCCACGAATCCGCCGCCGCGTTCGCATTGTTAGAGAAAGTTTTCATCTTATATATTTATTTATAAATCGAAATTAGACGTTTTTCACGGTTCGTGCTTCTGTTTTTGTTTTCTTGTTGTTTTCTTACTTTATTTTAAAAATCATTTCGATTTCTCGATGTCTACGAGTTATGTTTTTATTCCTGCCAGTAATCTCTTCCAAGAAGTAATTCCTTAGTCAAGATTAGATTCATCGGTGACGCGGTAGTTGGTATATACCTACGACGTGATTCAATTGACCAACCTTTGCCACGAATTTGATGTTTCGATTTTAATCCTCAATCCGATCCGCTGAATATTTTTAAGGAGATACAGATAATAATTGATATCATATCATTTTTTTTATTTATCTAATTTAAAACGTCCTCTGTCCAATGTTTGTTTATTATCATTTCGCTTATTCGTTGGATTTTTAATCGCGGCAGTTATTAATTACCGACAGACTTGCGGTTAAGGGTCAGAACCGCGCGGTCGCTGTATAATCCCTCTCTCTCTTTCTCTCTTTCTCTCATTTTTATCCCCTCCCACTTCTTCTGCCATGCGCGTTACGTTAACCAATCGCGTTACGAGCCAAGGAGCTTCCTCGGTAAAAATTCCTGTTTCCGGCGCCTTACGTTACGATCTTTTCCGTTTCGTTTGAACAATTCTTATTTTCGTTCCGCGTCATGTCGAGAGTTAAACAGTAAAAGAATCAAAAGAAAAAAGAAATAAAAAATTAAATAATAAGAAAGAAAGAAAGAGAAAGGAAAGGAGAGGAGAGATGGAGAGAGACAGAAAGAAAGAGAGAGAGAGAGAGAGAGAGAGTGAGTGAGAAAGAGAGAGAGAGAGAGAAAGAGAAAGGGAGGGAAAGAAAGAATGAAAGAGATAGGTAGCGTTAAGTCAAGTTTTCTCCCATTCGTGAGTTCTACAAGAATGCCTTGTGGACGACGTTGCCTGCATGGCCGAGAGATTGGAAAGTTCTAGAACTTTCGCACGCGGCCTCATTTCCGGGATGTATCAAGAGATGCGCGGCGAACCGTTGCTTTTGCGTCCGCTTTAAGATCGACGTTCTACACCTGACGCTTCTCGCTTGCCATTTCCTGTTCTCCTCAAGTTGTTGTATATCCCTCTAATAAAGAATTCTACTCAATGAATGTGACTACCGTAAATTCTTCTTAGCTATTTTTATCCACTTACAGTTATATTATACGTAATTTATACCTGGGAATATATATATTTTCTTTTTTCTCAAAACCTTTTCGCAGATCGGGTTAAACATTAATTTAATAACAACATTTTACTCGATCAATTTATCATTTGTCTCTATCTATAATCTATTACCATTTACATTTATTCATATTATAATTTATCGAGATCTAAAAAGACATTAATATTTGATGTTATCGATCGTCCTATTGGTTGATCGTAATTCGTGCCAAAAAAAAAAAAAAAGAAAAAGAAAAGAAAAAAAAAACCCCTATGATTTTCTTTAGAAGGAAGATGTGATATTTTCCAATCTTTTTTTAAGATTTTAGATACCTTATCGAATAGGTTGTAGGGAAATTTGCTATACGAAAGAAGCTAAAGGAGATAGAGGTGATTTGAAAGAGTATGTGTATGTATATGTGTGTTTGTGTTATGAGAGAGAGAGAGAGAGTGAGAGAGATAGAGATAAGTTTTCGTTCGTACTAAGCTCACGTTACGAGGTTACGTTGTGACGTCGAGCGATAAAATATTTCTCGGTTCCATCTATCCACAGAGGCGAAGGCCGCTGGCTCCTAACTTCCACTGAGAAAGGAGATAGCTTTTACTCTCATGGATAGCTTTAATTAACCCTCTAACATCGAACGAACCAATTGTATTTCTTAACCATTGTCTGTTCATGTATTTATGATAGAAATAATTTGGGAGAAACAGATTCCCCCTTTTTGCAATTCAATGATTACATGATAACTTTTTATGGTATCAATTTTGATTGTATAATTACACATAAGAGAATTTATTTTTAATAAAAGATTTTATTTTATATCCGTGAATTATCAATTCCGTAAGCATCACGTTACGTGTTTGCCATAGGGAAAAATTAAGGGGAAAAAATAATACTCGTACTTGAATTACACCTAATACAATATTGAATTGGTTCGTAGGCGTTCGTAGGATCATATTTCTCAATAGAATTCTTTTCATTTTCGATAGAAAAATTATTTATATCCATGAATTATTAATTCATCGTGCATCGTGTTACGTGTTTACCATAGAAAAATTAAAAGAGAAGAAGATAATTGGGTTACTTTATATTTCATTTTAGTACAATATTGATTTTGATTGTAAAAGTAGAATAATATATATATATATATATATATATATATATTTCATATTTATAAATTTCATAAGTATCAATATATAAATACTTGTATTTAAATAACACCTATTAAATGTTAAATAATATTTTTCTGAAGAAAATTGTTTTATATTTTTTTCTTAAATTCCTTATTTGTAGACAAAATTGATTAAAAATTTAAGAGCATAGCCACAAATTATCAAAGCAATATGATAAGATTACATCCGGGTTGGGGCTGATTAATAAAACAACGATTAAAATTGAAACATGTGGAAGAAAAAAGAAAAGGGTATGTTAGTATTAGTTGTCCGTGTAATATGAAATATTTTTTTAATAGAAGAATAGACGATTATTGAATCAATCAAATCGATAGAATGCATGTAACATACGTTCCTGTATGATCTTTTCATTCGATTGCGAATACTGCGAAATATTTGTTTTTTATTATTTTGTATAGAAATTACAAGTCCTTGAAAATCGTATTATGTATTATTATTTCCTATATCGTTTTGTATATTTTACATCACATAATTATATTATAATATACGAGCGGTGTAAAAGATTACCGTATCTATGATGCATCACCTAATCTATTTTGAAATTATCCGAAGGTAAGGCTATTCAATTATATTATTGTAACGGTTATAAGGTATCACTCTTAATTAAATATAATTTATTAAAATTGACATAACACTTATTACGTAAAATATATATTATAACATATAAAATTATAATATGTATATATATTAAATATTATATTATTTTTATATAATTTAATTTATAATAATAATAACAATAATTAATATATGATAATAATATATAATATATAATAATTATTATAGTTTAATAATATATACATATATATATATATTTTTTTTTATTCTTGATTGAGAAAAGAATAAAATAGTAATCAATTGGTATTTCATTAATAAAATTTTCTTTCAATGTACGAATGAGGTGTGCGCACGTGCCAGTGGTTAACTTGAATCGAAGGGAGAGTAAGTAGTAGTAGTAGTAGTAGTAGTAGTAGTAATCTATGATAATCAAAAAGCAGCTGCACTTAGGTTGTACATAATGCAGGTGGAAAAGAATACATCAAAGCTGTGGCAGATGTTTCGAATTTATTCCTCCTATGGTAAAAAGAGAAAAAGTTGTTTGCTTTATTACTTTATTTTAAACGTGTTTTCAACGTTCTAGTTAAACGTGATGACATTTAGGTAATATACTTACATACATGTTTATGTATTATATTTTATATGTGAAACGAAATGAAATTTTCATGTAAAAAGGAGTAAATTCGACTGCTTACATTCGACAAGATTTTACAAGACTACAACTTCTATTATCATTATTCTTGTTACCTTGCTATAAGTGTGGTCTATGGGATAGATAAAGCCCGTAACAGTCCCACGGTTCAAAAGTATTCTATTTATGTATATATCTATGTATTTATATATCTGTGTATGAGTATACGTTGTTACGTTTATGTTGAGCGTTCATTGAAACATGTATACAGGGTGAGTCATTTTACTCTTCATCACTGTGATTATTTTCAGTATTATAAGGTTCGGGTATAATATTATTATATTTACTGTATAATTATTATTAACAAGTTTGAGAAAATATCTATTATTTATTATAAGTTTTTTCTTTTCTAAACTAATTGCTACACTTTATTTTAAAAATATGTACATGTAATGAAGTTTTCTCTTTCTAATGAACCACTCAGACTGTTCGTCTATTTTCATTTGTAGTTTTTTTTTTCTTTTCTTTTCTTTTCCTTTCTCTTTCTTTCTTTCTTTTTTTCCTTCTATTTATAACCAACTATAGGTAAAACGAGCTTCAACATACCATCACTTTATTAGACAAACGTACTGTCTTCGTATTTGCTAAGGAGTAAAAGTTACGAGTTTATTTCTTACGGTTAGTCGGAATCAACTGGTTAAGTTGTGTTACATAGTGAGAGAATAAGAGAAAGAGAATACTTTCGAAGGGTTTATTTACTTCAAACTTTTCCATAAACTATCCGATAAATTGATCGTTCTAAATCTCGATTGGAAAATTTTCCTTGGATGAAATTATTTGTAAAAATGTGTACGTTGATGATTGAAATTTATTCAAAAAATTTCAATTAATCAACATTTTTTTTGATGAGTACACTCACATTTAATTTGTGTCAATAAAAAAAAAAAAAAATTGAAGAACTTTTTGAAAAGAGAATTGAACAATTTTTTTTTTTTTTTTACGTAAGACAAAAAGTGTTCGAAATTTTTTTAGCGTTAGTTAAAAAATAATAATAGAATTTAAAATTTCTTTAATAAATAAATGTTAGAAAAAGACAAATTTTGATTATTTGTACAAAGTAATATAAATTTATATAAAAATATAATATATAAATTTTGAAACTCATAATATTTTTATAATTAAACAGTTAATTTTAAACAAGTAAAACAAATATAATATTATTATCATAGGATATATTTGTGAAGATAAAAGTAAGAAGTTAAATGTAATTATCTGACGTTTATTTAAGCTCAGGATTCTTGTTGAAATGTTTGTTATACATTGAAATCATTATCCTTGTGAAAATAATCGTTTGTTTATATAAATTTTAGTGTTCAATCATATAACGCATCATCTAACGTTTATCTTCTTCCGCAAATGAAATTCCATTGTAATAAGAGATACATATATAAAATCGCTGATATATTCTACTTTCTCTGCTAACATTTAGTTTCGTGTTACTGGGTCAGTGGAAATGTTCAGTCAGAGGCTATTTCGATGATAGTAACCTATATTCCCAGCGGCTTTGCAGTGTCGAACCTAAAGATAGAATCTCGCATCTAAGTTTTCATTTTCGCTCGAGTAAATTTACCCCCCCCCCACCCCACCCCTCCCTACTTTTCCATCCACCTAATATATTATCTTTATCTTAATAACTTACAATTCAAATAATATTACTTAAAATATCTAATTTATCTATTCTATACACATTACTTTGTCATATATCTATATATATATATATATAACTCTAGCGTATAATAATTATTTTAATATAAGTCAAATTTATTATTATAACATATTAAAATAATTATTAATTAATCAAAAAGAATGTATATTGTTACCTAAAAACACCGAGTATATGATCGGAGTATTGGTCCTCCTCGAAATTCACCTTCAGACTGGGCACGTTGTGTCCTCTATGAAAATTCTGTTATATTAAATGCTGTTTATATGACTTTCCGAATGTTGCGCATGTGTGCAATGGTAATCATATTCCTAATAAAGAGAATTTAAGATTATAACGTTCTAATTTTACTTTTTTTTTTGCACTCTAATGTAATTATTTGATCGCTCATGCACAGTGCTGACTTCGAGGGTTAAAATGTCCTGTATTGTAAAAAAAATTTATTAAAAGAATATTAAAATAATTGTTAATTAATCAAAGGAAATGTCTATCGTTATCGAAAAGCTCAGAATTATTGAACTATGTACCTTTCTCTTCGAGATTCACCTTCAGACTGGTACGTTGTCCTCTATGACAATTCTTATATGAAATAATGTTTATATGACATTCCGAACGTTGCGCATGTGTATAAAACAGTTATAATTTTAGTAATAAATATAGAATTTCCTTATTAGGAAAGTTATATAAACAACATTTAACAAAATAACATTTGCAGAGGGCCACGTGCTAGTCTAACGATGAATTTTAAAAGGAAAGGTGCACCGAACATATATTTCGAGATTTTAAACAATAATATACGTTTCTTTTGATTAATTAACAATTATTTTAATATTCTAATGAAATTTACTTGTATTAGAATAATTATTATACAGAAATTCTATATATATAATATTAATTAATAATTAATATTCAAAATTACAGCCTGAAATACAGGATACCATCATACTCATTTAGTATTGCAAAAAATATATATATATATATATATATATATATTGAATATTAAGCAACGTCTCAAAATTGTTAATAAAAATGAATATTAATTATTTGCAGTATTATAAATTTTTTTTTGTTTTTTTTTTAACATCAATTTTCGACATACTACAAACAATAACTTGATAATCATAATTCACGTTACGCAAAAACGTGTAAAGACAAGATTTCGGCACGCTATATCGGTCGGATTTTGCTTTGAAGAAAAAATGCATGGTATGCATTTTTTTTTATTACTTTTTTCCCCTCTTACTATGTCAAATATATGACAGGAATTTTAAAATAAAGTTTCGTTTAAATATTGTTTTTTTTTTGTTTACATTTTATACATACATTTTTATTAAACATATATATATATATATATATGTAACGTAAAATAATGAAAGTTTTTTTTTTTTTCGATCGTTCTCATTACATGCACATACAAACACATACAAAAGTATATATATGTATGTATAAATATGTGATATTTTTAGTATATAGATCGCGTTTCTTCTTGATGATGCTCGAAACGATTCGTTTCGGTGTCGCCGTTTCATCACCGACGTTTAAATGCTCTTGGCACTGTTAAATTTACGTGGGAGAATGATTTCGTAAATGAAATCAGAAAATTCTTATAATAATTATTAAGAAATATCGTGTTCGATTAAAAATGCTTTTTTTTCTTTTCCTTACTAATTATACAGTATATATATATATATACAAGCATAATTAACGAGTATAAGCGAAGTTTCCACGCGATATAACACTCGAGGATATTCTTAGCTGTATAAGCTTGTATACATATACGATTTCTTTGATATAAATATTTCACTCGAATGTATTCTATTATAGAACACACTGTGTGTTACAATATAACTAAGAAAGAAAATGAACAAGAGAGAGAGAGAGAGAGAGAGAGAGAGAGAAAGAGAGATAGAAAAAAAGGGGACACAATACACGTGATTGTTTTTATTTAACAAAAAAAAAGATTTCGTATATGAAATACAACAAAAATATATATATGTATACTTAGGTAGACGTACATATTGAATACGAAAATAGAGTACCCTTTCTGAAGGATTTCTCTAATAATAATAATAATTATAGTAATAGAAATAGAAATAGAAAGAAAAGCTCTTAAGATGGTTCCCGATCATGTCTTTTCTATCCAACAAATCGGCACATTGCTTTCTCAGTGCTTTGGGTCATGGAATCAATAGAAAAAGAGAGAGAGAGAGAATACATGTACGTGTGTGTGTGTATGTGTGTTTGTATATGTGTGAAGAAAATAGATAGAGTCTGGTGGTTGCGAACATCCCCGTACGATGAAAACTAAACTAACGTTAGGTTCGATTTACAAAGGCTTAAGTATTTATATATATATATTATATATAGGAAATATTAGAAGTACATAAACTTTCATTTCCCCTTATTTTTTTTTTTTTTATATTTTATTCAATACTATAAAAACGGGATTAGTATAGACAAAAATATTACTCGTGTGTACCCAAAAGGCACAACCTGGTAGTACCTTTTTGACTCGGTTGTAACCGGTTCGTCCCGTTCTACGATTATATTTTTCTCTCTCTCTCTCTCTCTCTCTTTCTCGCTTTTCCTTTCTCTCTTTCTCTTTCTTTTTCATTCTCTACTACTATCTAAGCTTTCTCTCTTTCTCTTTCTTTCTTTCTTTCTTTCTTTCTTTCTTTCTTTTTTGTTCTCTACTATCTCATCTAACTTTCTCTCTCTTTCTTTTTCTATTTTTGTATTCTTTAAAACTATCTTGCATTTATCTATCTCTTTCTTTTTATTTATTCTTTAAAATTATTGAATTTTTTTTCCTTCTTTCTTTCTTTCTTTCTTTCTTTCTTTCTTTCTTTATCTTGCGTCTAATCGTTTTAAAACCAATACACTCACGTTATCTCTTTTTTTTTTTTACTCCCCTTTCTTTCTTACTCAGGTGTTTCTATCCATAGTTAGAAACTAATCGGCCAAAGGATTATTGCGGGTCACCGGGTGTTCAACCTTCCGTATATACCTAACACGGTTCGATACCATGAGAACACCGGCTTGATTATTATAAATAGAGACACGCCGAAATGTTTGCGTCATTCGGCTTATAACGATGATGGTAACAACTATGATGACAATGAAAAGGATAACAATTATGATGGAATTAATTGCACCAAAGATAATCTCATCTAAAGAATATCGATATTTTTGTCATCATATTATCATTACATATTTGTAATATAACTTATTTTTTAATGTTTCCATTTGTTTATGAATTTTATCATATTTTTCTTTTATATTTATTTTATCGAATTATTTCAACATTTTTGTTCCATTTATTTTTTTATCAAAGTTTCTTTCATATATTTTGTTCATGAAATTTTTATTCGATTCTCCAATTAATTATACATATAAATATACACACGTATACATGTAAAATATATTAAAATGTGCAATTTTTTTGTGTGTAAATATTTTTTTATAATATTTATTACGTCTTCTTAGCAAATAATACTTTTAAATAATTGTTTCGATAAAAAGACGAAACGTGATTGTTTTTTGACCAAATGGAATTTATAATTTTGGTAATTAATTGAGTCTAATGAATTGTGTATATTTATGTACATGTGTGTGTGTGTGTAAGTTTATATATATGTATATTATTCAACGATAGGTGTGTTTCTGTTTGGACAGTCGTTTGTTAGGAAATGGAAATTTTACTTTTCAATTAGATCGATTGATTTAAATATAATTAATTACAAGTATATCGGAATTTAAAATTAACATGCAAAAAGGGTCAATAGTTCCTATGCGATTTTATTTTACAATTTGTAAAATAAATTTTATTTTATTTTCAAATCGTTAATTATAAATCTTATGAATATAATAATTGTGATTTTTTTCTAAAATCAGTTATCACAATTAATTCACCCAGTACATTTAATAATAATAATAATAATAATAAAGCGTGCATTTTTCAATATGTGTAAGTATGTTAAATGTATGTATAAATGCAACGTAATACGGTAAATGGAATTGTGTTACGTCTCTCAGAAATTTCTATATAAAAACTTCCTTGAGAATCCAACGATTCAATTTCATGAAGAATAAATTACGCTTTGTGAGCATAATTAGAAATATTTTCTAACGGAATAGAAATTATTGCAATTTATAAATAAAAAATGACCGATTGAAAGTTTTTATTGATTTTAATTTGTTGTATTCTTTTTTTTTTTTTTTTTTTAAGATTTTTCTTTTTCCCATACATTTGATAACATTTTTAACGAGTTCTATTTTATTATCGATGATATAACATATAAAATCTTAATTACATTACGATAAATCCTAATCTTGTAACTTTAGTTTGTGTCAACACTGAGAATGGCAAATACGTGTTACAGATATGTAATGTATGTATGTAAGTATATATATATATATATATATGTATTTGGTTGGTAATTTATAGTGAAATAATATTCACGTTCAAAAACGGTTCGACCTACGTGCACACGTGTCTTTTTTTATCGGATGATTCAGAAAATATTTTTTTTCGTCAGTTTTATATATGTATACGTATATTCCATAAATCGTAAACTTGTACAATGAAATGGAATATTTTTTTTAATGTCAAATTGAATTGTCGAAAATAAACTCTAATTTTGCAAGATTGTTTACTACCTCTTAAAACTATATTATCTACAAAATGAAATATTATTTAAAATTATATTATTTACAGAAAAACAAAATATTATTTAACATGTTAAATATAAGTATATAATTATATTTCATATATATTAATATAAATTAATAGGTTTTTGTGTGGTATATGTAATAATATTAAAACAAAAATTTCTTATATTTTGAAGAAAAGTGAAAAGATTCAATATTTTCTTTCACATCGCACGAACTATATTTAGTGTCATGGCGTGTTGGCATCGTAAACAGGACAAATGTATATATATATCTATTTATATCTATATAAATACAAGTGAAATTTTCTTCAAGGAACATTTTCGCAATTCTAAGAAGAGAGGGAAAAAAAGAGAGAGAGAGAAACAAAATGTACATTAGAAGTATTGGAAAGAGCAAAGGAGACCATTTCGTTCGACAACCTTTATCGATATTTTCTCGTAATCGTTTTTCATTCATTGGCCGCCATTCTATTTTGGTCAAATGAAATAGCCAATAAGAAGTCTTTATAAAAGTGAACTTATTGCGAGTGTAACCTTAAGCTCGTATTTCATCGTGTCTCGTTCATCGAATGATTCAAATAGCGATTAAGGATGGCGCCACTAACTTTGGGTAGGTTTGTAGCGTTCGTCGCTACATCTATCGGTAATCGCGTAAACCATGGTACGAGCTGTCCGACGTACAGTATTCCATCGACTACACCGGACAGCACGTCGTGCGAGATAGCGTTCGCAAATGTGTGAACATTTTAAACGAAGGAAACGAGAGGAAGGAGGAAAGTAAAGAGTAGGAAGGAAAATAATAGAATGGAAAAGAAAAAAAATATAAATAAACACAAATAACAGACAGCAAGTAAACGAAGTTGAAAAAGAAAAAAGAAAATAAAAATAAAAAGAAATCAAAGCAACAGAAGAAGTAGAAGAAGAAGAAGGAGAAGAAGAAGAAGAAAAAAGAAAAAGACAAAAGAGAGTTAGGTCGCCATCTTTACGGAAGCATTATTTCCGAGCCAACAATTCATTTATCGTGGATTAAATTACGAAAGAATATTGTCTTATTCCTTCTGTCCACTACATGTTCTGGCAATCGTGCATCCGGATAATTTCGAGAGATCGATAATCGGTCGCGTTCGACACAGTAGTGAAACACAATACTCCAATTAGTTTTTCATTGGATAAAACATAAAGACTTTTGACTGATTCAAGTTGTGAAAAATACGAAGGAGAAGAAGGGAATTAGTAAATTTGCGTAACGACTACGTCGTCAACCATCTCGTTATCTACTATTCGGTGAGTGAGTACTAAGTAAATAAAATAAGTAAGTAAAATAAGTGAATGTGTGAGGAAGAGTGTGAGTGAACGCGCGAGCGCAAGCAAGTGTGGCAAGTAATTGGTATATCGTTATTATTACTGCCTTGCTGTTGTTTGTTGAAAACGAGAGCGAGAGAAAGCGAAAGAAAGAACGAAAGAGGGAGCGAGTGAGATTGAGTGAGTGTGATGGGGTGAGAGAGAGGGAGAGAAAGAAAGAAAGTGTCAGTGAACGAAAGAAAGAGAATGAGAGAGTGAGTGAGTGAGTGAGAAAGGAAAGAATAAAACTACACCATTTGTTACTTGTGCGAAAGTTTTTTTTTTTAAAACAACGGTTAGATAATTAAAATCATTATTGGAAGAGGTATAAACAAAAAACAAACGGAAAAAAAATTAAAATAATAATAATAATAAATTATTATAGCAAGATAACAGTAGGAGAGAAGGATATTAAAGGAGGGTGGTGTTGGGCATTGGTGATCGAAAGAAGACACGAAGAAGAAGAAGAAGAGGAGGAGGAGGTGGAGAAGGAGGACCCGGGTGCTGGTGCTGCTGCTGCGGTGGTGGTGGTGGCACGAACGACAATGAAGATGGCGCGAGGCACGGAGGAGGATTGGTGCTGACCCATTTTTTCGCGCGAACAACTTGCCATTTGTCTACCGTCGAAAGCGGAGTCCTTTAAAATCTTTTATCGAAAGAGCAAAGGGATTTTGGCGTGTGTGTCAAATCGGTGACGGCCTTTGATGGTGGTGGTGGTGGTGGAGGAGGAGGAAAAAATTGTGATTGTTGTGTAGTAATAATAATAGTAGTAGTAGTAGAGTAGTAATATAGTAGTTGCAATAGTAGAAATAGTTCAAAGAGAAGAAAGAAGAAAAGGAGGACGAGGAGGAGGTGGAGGAGGAGGAGGAGGAGAAAGACAAATTGAATAAAAAAAGGAAAAAGTCTTTCTCGGTGATCTGATGGTGCTCTCGTGACGTGTTACTAGTAATAAAAGAATAATCGAAATATTAAATAGAAATAAACGGTTTACATTTAAGTAATACCAAAAGGATTAAAGGAGGAGGAGGAGGAGGAGTGTGCCGAGTGTCATTGCATCGGTGTGTGTCCGAGTTCGGAGTGCGGTAGATAAGTGTAACGCGTCGGGTGCGTGCGTGCGTGCGTGCGTTAGTCGCTCGCGTGTACGTACGTGCGTGCGTGCGCATGTGTAGGCGTAAAGTTCGTTCGCGAGTAACGAGCGACAACGGTGGTGTGGTTGTGGTTGTGGGTGGTGGTAGCGGTAGCGGTAGCGGTAGCGGCCAAGAGTTACTGGCTTCGTGAAGGCTACTAGAAGAGAAGCAAGTTTTTCGTTTTTTCGTCTAACATTTGTAAAGTAGAGTGAAAGAGAACGAGGAGGAGAAGGAGGAGGAGGTGGAGGAGGAGGAGGAAGAAGGAGGAATTAATCAAAATTCTGAGAAGGTCTGAATTCATTAGATTTCTGGGAAAAAGGAGAAGGTACAACTGTCTTTTGCGTTGAACCTGGTGAAAAGAAAAAGGTGTTTACCTGTGTTAAGGATAAACACGGTAATTTCGAAATTTTGGGACTCCGTGGAGCCCCGGCAGGCTCGGGAACGAGCGCGGCCGCTAAAATGGGCAACAATGCCGCGACAGCGAACAAGAAGGTTGACGCCGCCGAGAGCGTCAAGGAGTTCCTCGACAAAGCGAAGAAAGAGTTCGAGGACAAGTGGAAGAAAAATCCAACTAATACAGCTGCACTCGACGATTTCGAGCGAATCAAGACACTTGGTACTGGCTCATTTGGACGGGTCATGATCGTACAACATAAACCAACTAAGGAATATTACGCTATGAAAATATTGGACAAACAAAAAGTCGTCAAGCTTAAACAGGTCGAGCACACGCTTAACGAGAAGAGAATACTGCAGGCTATAAACTTTCCCTTCCTCGTATCTTTGCGTTTTCATTTCAAGGACAATTCGTATCTTTACATGGTGCTCGAGTACGTACCCGGCGGCGAGATGTTCAGTCACTTACGTAAGGTCGGACGCTTTTCTGAGCCCCATTCGCGTTTTTACGCGGCACAAATAGTCCTAGCCTTCGAATACCTTCATTATCTCGACTTGATCTACAGGGATCTCAAGCCAGAGAATCTTTTAATCGATTCTCAGGGTTACCTCAAGGTCACGGACTTTGGATTTGCCAAGAGGGTACAGGGTAGGACGTGGACCCTCTGCGGAACACCAGAATACTTGGCGCCTGAAATCATTTTAAGCAAGGGATATAACAAAGCGGTTGATTGGTGGGCCTTAGGTGTTTTGGTATACGAAATGGCAGCTGGTTATCCACCCTTCTTCGCGGATCAACCATTAGTAATCTACGAGAGGATAGTCCACGGTAAACCACGTTATCCATCACACTTTGGTTCAGATCTGAAAGATCTATTGCGAAATCTATTACAAGTAGATCTGACTAAAAGGTACGGGAATTTAAAAGCAGGGGTAAATGATATCAAGGGACACAAGTGGTTCGCGAGTACCGATTGGATAGCTGTCTTCCAAAAAAGAATAGAAGCACCATTCATACCAAAATGTAAGGGTCCCGGAGATACAAGTAATTTCGATGATTACGAGGAAGAAACATTGAGGATCTCGGTTACGGAGAAGTGTGCCAAGGAGTTTGCCGAATTTTGAATGATTATCATCGTTATCCTCGTATCAAAATCGTCTTTACTTCCTGTTGTCGTCGTCAGTACCACCACCAAAACTAAACAACCACCACTACAACCGTTGCTGCTAATATTGCTGCTGCTGCTGCTGTTGTTGGTGATGAAGAAGAAGAAGAAAAAGAAGAAGAAGAAGATGCAGAGATAATGATGATGATGATGATGTTGTTGCTGCTGCTGCTACTACTACTAATGTTGTTGCTGCTGCTGCTGGTAGATGATCGTTGCTGCTGTCGTCGTTGTTTTATCGTCGACGATGATACCGATCGTTCGTCATTGTCGTCGTCGTCGTTATTGTCGCCGTCGTCATTGTCGTCGTTAGGGGTCCTGTTGAGAGAGATCGTTACACGACGAGGGTCAAAGTGCGTGTGTGTGTCTGTGCGTGTATGTGTGCGTGCGTGTCTGGGTGCGACTAATCAAAGTCATGGAGTATAATAATAATAATAATAATGGATATATATCGAGATATGTGACAGGTATCGCATATTCGATAAATGAAAGATTTGGGTATCATGAAATAGAAAGATGGAGAATGAAACAAAAAGTTGATGAATGGGATGAAATGTGTGATGACAAAATCTACAAAAAAAAAAAGAAAAAAAAAAGAACAAATCATCTTGTTTGCACACGCACCACTTTTTACACGAGAGATGATAATAGGAAGCCTCTTCGTACTTTTATTAGTCAACTCGATATAATAATATAAATAATAATAATAACAAATAAAATCGGCTTCTTCTTATGATCGCGTAAGAGAAACGACGACGTGTATATGTGTGTGTGTGTGTTCTCCCCCCCCCCCATAATAATATTATCCTACAAACAAAACATAATTAAGAGTAGTAGAGATGAAGAATATAAGAAAAGTAAAAGGAAGGAAAAATCCTTTTTTTCTTTTTTTTTTTCTTCTTATTTTATCAAAAAAACCTGTCGACCCAATCAATGACCACTACTATCCATTGAAGATGTGAAAATTATTCAAGTTATCACACAATCTCTTGTATATACAAAATACAAACATAAGTGTACATGCGTGTAATCACGTTATATGCTGTACGATGATGCTCTGTTTCGTCAATGACGTCATCAAAACGATGTCAAAAAAAGCGAGAAAGAGAGAGAGAGAGAGAGGGTCTATGAAACAAGAGGAGTTATTGCAATCCCATAGTTGTTGTATCAGCTAAATTGAGAAAGGTACACCACGCCTTCGAATCTCACGAAAATAATCGTCGTCGTCGTCGTCGTCGTCGTCAAATTAGGGAGAGATATATACATATATATTTACATATATATATATCTCATTGATAGAGAGGAGAGACACACGCGAATAATCCTTTATTTATATTAGATTTAGTCTAGGCATCGATTTAGATTTAATGGACACAATTAATAAAAAAAAAAAAAAAAAAAACAAACAAAAACAAAAGGAAGAAGAAGGATTTTTCCAAATACTCGTTTTTAAACCATAAACAAACAACTATATGTGTGTGCGTCTATCTGCTGTATGGTGTGCATGCATGTATGCGTGTGTATATGCGTGCGAGACAGTTTACTTGAAATATTGCTATGAATTTTTAAGTATAAATAATACAAAATAAAACAAAGATAGAGAGAGAGAGAGAGAGAGAGAGAAAGAAAGAGAAAATGAAGAAAGTAAGAAATGAAAGAAAGAGACAAAAGTATATGTATATAAATATATACATATATTAATTAATTAAATAAAACAAGAAAATAAATAAATTAAATAGAGAGAGACAGAATAGTATTCGAAGAGATACGTCATATGAAAAAGTAAAAATAAATAAATAAATAAATAAAAAAAAAAGAATAATAATAATAATAATAATAATAATATATACTCGTTGTTTCGAAAAAAAAAAAAATAATAATAATAAATAATATGACTAAAAATCCCTATTTATTTATTTGTTTCTTTATCAAATTATTTCATTGTCTCAAATATAGAAAAAATAAAGAAGGACCATCGACGTTTATGTACGTTTAGGATAATTCAATTAGTATTAATAAACAAAATAAAATAAAATAAATTAACTAAATAAATAAATAAATAAATAAAATAAATAAATAAAATAAATCTTATGTTATATTGTATAGCTATTCTCTATCTCGTCTCTCTTAAAAAAAAAAAAAAACAACATTAATTAAGTTATGTGTGTTGTTTGTATGTATATATAATATATGCATGCGTGTATGTTTGTGTGTGCAAGTATACACGAAAATAAACGCGCAGAATTACGTTTCTCTTTTATAATAATAATAATAATAATAATAGTAATAGTAATAATAATAATAATAATAGTAATAATAGCCATTGTATAATGCACATTATTTAGTAGGGAACGTTATACGCACGCAGACAATCTTGGAAAAATGATATGTGTGACAATAGAAAAAGAAGATAAAGAAGAAGAAAAATAAGAAGAGAATGATATAAAGAATTAAATAAATAAAGAGAGAGAGAGAGAGAGAGAGAGAAAAACTAGAGGGATGAGGAAAGCAAAACGAGAATTTTCATGAAACGACGGACACGACTCGTCTTACAAGGATAAAGGATTGTTTTCAAACTTCATGCTCTCGAATTTTATTGCAGCACTTTTCCTCTAAACAACTCTCTTGTCATATATGAGAGAAAGAGAGAGAGAGAGAGAGAGAGAGACCCGATAGAATTGTGTATCTTGACTAAATATATATATATATATATATTATATATATATATATATATGCATGTGTATGTAAAAATGTGTACATGTGTACATGTGTACGTGGATTGGGACAATCATTGAAATTTGAAAGGAAAGATGATGATGGCCTTGATAAATGAGAAATATTTCGAATATGTGTCATTTTTGTTTGTTTATGTTTGATTGGTATTACATATTTATATTAATATATATATGATGATGATGATGATGATGATGATGATGATGATGATAATGATGAATGACAGTTTATTAATTCGATGAATTATTTGACAGAACAATAGAAAGTTCGACAAAAAGACGAAGAAACATTTTTGGGGATTGTTCAAAAATGTTTTTGTTAATTAATAAAAATTATGTATGGTTGTGTGTGTTTGTCTGCTGCTGTGTATATCCTCTGTGTGTTTGTGTGCGTATGTACGTATGTGTGTGTGTGTGTGTAAGGTTGTTGTGTGAGGACATTTGAAAAACAAAAATTGAATATGTTGAAGAAGAATTTCGATCGATGGTTTTAATTGAATTGGTAAAAGAAATGAATATGATTTCAAAGAAATAGTATTTGGCTAGGAACAATAATTATTATGCAAACGAGAAGAAGAAGAAAAAGAATAGAAAAGGAAAAGAATAGAATAGAAAAGAAAAGAAAAGAAAGAAAAGGGTTAATGTGTTTGTGCGCGTGTGTGTGTTCAATATAGGAGCCCTTTTTTTTTTTTTTCATTATTTTCTAAGGATGTATAATTGTATACGTTTTCTTCTCTTCCCTACCTCAAGAATTTTGCAAGTATATAGAAAAAACATATATATATATATATATATGTATATATGTGAATGTTAACAAAAAGAGAAAAAAAATGTCGTCAGAGGTCAAAAGGGGTGGACAAATCTCTTTTTTTTTTCTTGTTTTTTTTTGTTTCAACCGAGAGACGAAGTTTCTTCCCCTAGTTTTATTTTATTTTATTTTATTTTATTTTTTTTTTGTTTAACACTATGCCGTCCGTAAATCTTAGATATGTTTCTTTTGTTCGACGTTGGTAATAATAGGTTAGAAATTTTGAATTTTTATCAAAATTTAAAAGATGGTGACTAATATTTATTGCTTTAATTAAGATAGGTTATTCGCAAATTTTTTCTTACTTAATTCCATGGTTAAATAAATACAATTTTATAATTATTATGTTCTCCTAAACATTCACGAAAAATATAATTCAAATATTTTGAGTTTTTTTTTTTTTTTATTAAATGACACCAAAGTGGTACCCACCGACATACAACGGATAGTTTTTGCATGGCACCAACGTGATTATTATATTCCCCTAAACACTCACGAGATATAATTCAAATGTTACTTTTTTTTTTTATTAAATGACACCAAAGTGGTACGACCGACATATAACAGATAGTTTTTGCATGGCACCAATGTGGTGCCACCGGGACGTCATAGTGTTAATTACTATTTCTCGTTGTTGTTGATTTTTTGTTTTTGTTAATATTGTTTTTTCTATTATATTATTAATCCTTTTTTTTTTTTACAAAAAATAATAATAATAATAATTATTATTATTATTAATAATTTTATTGCGATATTTAGTATCCCCCTCATCGTGATTTTTGGCTGTTGGCAAAGTTTTTTTTGAAACAAATGTTATTTGTTTGTAGTTTAAATGAATATTACGTCTCTCTCTCTCTCTCTCTCTCTCTCTCTCTCCCTCTCTCTCTCACATATACATTTTTTCACTCTTTCTATATATCATTTTTTGTAAGTTACGTTTGCGAAGAAAGAGTTAATTTTAGTCTTAATCTATTGTTAGTTAAAGTCGTCATTAGGAAAAACCTACGCTTTTCTTTACTTTTCAAATTGTATAACACCTGTGACCATTTGACTCGTGTACATATATGGTGGAAAATACGTATGCGAATTAAATTAAACCAACGACGAATATTATATTTTAAATTTATCCAAATCGTACATTTGGATAAAATACAAATTTTCTTTTTTTTTTTTTTATTTATATCAAAGTATATATATATATA
>NW_015148978.1:649368-665972 GCF_001465965.1 Polistes dominula
GAGGAGGGGAGGGGAAAGGGGGCCCTTTGGCACAACCCGAGGCGTTCTTGCGCTTAATGTTTGCCTGATTATTACTCCTGACCGCTTTGGTTCTCCTTTTCGCTTTTTCGCCTTTTCTCGATATACTCAGCATATAAAACGCAGGGAAAGTAAGCAACAGCAACAACCTAACTAAAGGTAGGTTATCATCACTATACTACTCGAAGGACAATGATGCCACGCAACCATGAAATTCAAGAGGACATTTTTTTGTTTTCTTTTTTATTTGTTTGTTTTTTTTTTTCACCACAGTTTCATCAAGTTTATATTTTAATAAGAAATAATAAATTTTTTTTTAATTTCAATTTATTATTTGTTATATTTAATAAATTAATAATTATTTATTAATCGTTTTATTAAAAGATTTGTTAGAGTCGTGTCATATAATCGTGATTTTGAAGTTTAAATTTTTACAAAAGAGAATTTCGTTTTAAAACAAAAATTACAGATCTTTCAAAGAAAATAGGTAAACAAATGTTAACGAACATAATTGCGTATACTTTGTTGTATATCGCATTGTCATTCTATTTAACAAAAAAGAAAAAAAAAGAGAACAACAAAGAAGTTTAATAAGTTTATTAAAAAGTTTATTAAATCAATAGACGACTTTGAGAGTTCAAGTTTTACACACTTCGACTGTGAATCTTTTTTTATTTCTTTCTCATCATCATCATCATCCTTTCTTCCTTCCTTCCTTCCTTCCTTCCTTTTTCTATTTCTTTTGTCTTCCCTTTTTTTTTGTTTAATATTTTTTTTTTTATTCTCTATTTCTCTCTCTCTCTCTCTCTCTCTCTCTCTCTCGTTACGTTATATCATTAAGCTGCAGAGAGAGCAGGTTTATTACGAAGAATAACGCGCTTACGACGTCCAGTTATCATTTCGTTATTGTTCGCCTCATTATGTTAGCTTTACTTTTATAGCTTTCTATAAAGGAATATTCTTTTTTCTCTCTCTCTCTCTCTCATTTTTTTTAGGTTTTTTTTCCCTTGTTTTATTATTATATAACAACTTAATCAAGTTTGCTAGTACAAAAATTGAAAAAAAAAAAATAAAATAAAATAAAAAACCATTTTTATCATCGTTCTTACGTAAGAAACGTATAGAAATTTTTGTTGTTGTATTTATATTTTATTATATTGTTAATTATTAATTAGTTTAATATATTAATTGTATTTATTAATAAAATAATATAAGACAAAATTTTTTTTTTTAATGCTTACACATACACATGTTCACGTTACACCTTTATGGTTAAATTATTTCTGTTTCTTTTTTGTTTGTTTTGTTTTGTTTTATTTCTCATTTCAAATCTCGTTATTTTCATCTCATCGATCAACTACGAGTATCTTTTGGTAGATTTGTTTTTTAACAAGCATAAAATTGCTTACATATATTATTTTTTTTTCTGTCTCTTTCTTTCTCTCTCATAGACACTCACGTTATTTTATTTTTTCTTCCTTTTTTTTTTTATCCCCACATAACAGGCACGTGCTCTTGAAATTGAAATCTGCCTTGATAAGCAAGACAGATAAACACGAGTAACTAACACCTATGAAATATTAAAACGTTGGTATATATTATCCGAAGTGTTTTTTTTTTTTTTTTTTTTTTAAACAATTTTTTTCAACATTTGTATCCGTTAATAAATACGAAAGTTTTCGATTATTTGATACCCCCTATCGATCATGTACAATTGTTAATATTCCTTTTTTTTTTTTTTTACAAAATTATTATTAATCGAAAAATATTCATTTATTCATATTCAATTAAATATTCAATTAAATATATTATTCGATTAAAATATTTAAATAATATAAATTTACAAATTTACAAATGTAAAAAGTTAAGTTTTGTTATTCGAAATGTTACATATAAAATTAATTTTACATCGATTACTTTAAGAGCTAAATGTTTTGTTAAATAATTATACAGAAGGGATATGTTATTTCATGATTCACTAATTCTAATCTTTTATTTTAATTAAAGAACAGTGATGTTTACGTTAGAGAATGTTGAAACGAGAATAAAGCTCGTGAAAGAATTCGAATCCTTCTGGTGGATCCATTCACGTTTACGAGATAATCAACTCACGCTTTAATACAATTGAAGATGAAATATTTTATTTTCACGATTCAGATTACGAGTTGTTAACAAGATCATGACATTTTTAAGATTATCTTGAAAAATAACACAACGATTGCTTTTCTGTTTTTATCTGAATAATTATCCATAAGCATATAAATATTTAATAATTTTTTTTTCTCTTTCATTTTCTTTTGAAAACAATCGGTGATTGTTAAATATTAGAAAAAATTATTAAAAAATAGAAACAATGAGAAATATTTAGTTGTTTATTTTAAATAAATTATCGTATCATTTCCTATCATT
This sequence comes from Polistes dominula, assembly GCF_001465965.1. Next base: position 651,796 of record NW_015148978.1, read on the forward strand.
CGATTTATAAATTTGAGTAAGAAAAATCCTCTACATTCAAAGAACAAACATGTCCTCGATGTGTATACAAAGTGTATGGGGTTAAACATATTCCTAAAAAAACAAAAACACAATAAAAATCTTTAAAAATATTGTACTCTAACTTAAGCTGAAATCGTCTTGATCGGAGATCTTTTCTGACAAGAATATAACGCGTGTAAGATAAACATTCATCCAACTTTATCGATTACGTTTTCAAACGGGTCGGAGGACAAGTTTGCTCTCACCTAAATATATATATACTAACATTCCTAAACTCAACGGGAAGTTCTGACGACGTACGTAAGTACTAGCTATACACACATATATATATATATATATATATATTTTACGTAAGTAGAAATAGAAGCAAAGTTAGGTAAGCGAGTAGCTTGAAACGAGACAAACTTAATCTCGTTAAGAGTTGCAAGCAAAAATCATTCTAAATCTACTCATACCTAAGTAGGAAATAAAACAATTCAAAATATTGTTTATTTTGTTGATACTACAATTATTTATTTTTGATAAAAGACACAAATATTTGATCTAGTCTAGTGTTTCATTAAATTTTTTCTAATAGATGATTTTAGGTTTTCGATAACTTTTCTGATATTATATTATATTATATTAATCGTATTTGACAAGCATTTGAGTGTATTCGAAAGTTGACATAGAATAATGAAAAACAAACCTTTTGTGCATGATATGTTTATTCAATCAAAAGTTAGAGTATTTATAAGGATAAGTTTAATTCTTAAGATGTCAAACCTCTCTCTCTCTCTCTCTCTCTCTCTTTCTATCTTTCTGTTTCTCTTTCTCTCTTATTGTTAGCCTTTATTATTGAGTTATCGACAAGGCACGTCTTTGGGATATATAGGATAAATCCCGCGGTTATACGGCTAAACCAGAGTATCCACTTAACTCTTGGGCAAGGACGTTGTTGGATATCTGCGGTAACCAAGAATATCCGTCAAGTTAGCAACGATACAACATATGTATACGAATAGATTTTCTCTTTTGTTAACAACATATGTAAACTTTCATTAAATATTTTTTAAATAAATTAAACTTATATTATATAATAATTTGTTTATTATTGGAATTAATTTTATTGGTGGAATTTTCACTCCGGAGTGGAAGGAAGAAGTCTAATGCCTTTTCTGGATCCTACCTACTTAAAATTAAAGATTTCACATTCATTCAGAGAAGTATGCTAACTGCCTGTCTATCACCCATATTTTTAAGAAAAAATATACATACCCACCCACTCACTCCACGGTTCTCACACATACCACCAGGGTGCAAAAGCCTAAACTAGAGTGCATGCCCCGGGGCACCTCCGACACCTTAGTTCAATCACGTTTTATAAACTAATATGCTAATGGGTATACGTACTTTTTGCTGTAATCGACTGCCAAGGCTAATGATTATTGCATAAAAATACTAAAGCAAAAATACAAGTATACACTAGTATATATACATGTAGGGAAATTTATTTAGGGTGAGAGGTGCGAGGTGAACATACACCCAGTTTAATCCTACTAATAAGATATATTTAAAACAGGTATTAGAAAAGTACAATAATAGTTTCACAATCTTATGACTACAACTTAGATAAGAACTGCGATTGATACGACTGGTGACTAACTGAATACTCCTGAACCGACCGACTGACTGTCTGCCTCTTAAATTTGTGTCATTAGGTCCTCCGAAGCCGTAACAAAGTTAACATGCTTCCCACATGTCCTTGAAATGTATCCAAATTCATTACACGTGATATGTAGAAGTAGTATTTTGAGTATTTAATGATGTATTAAATAAATAAAAAATAACGCGAAACGAAATAAAAAAACAATACTATCACTATCATTACTATTACAGAAAATCATTCAAATTTTTGAGCAATTATTTAATACAAAAATATATTCACTTTAAATCTTTATCGATGAATGCACGGTGAGTCTCCTATTCTTAGGATGACGATGACAATGCACAAATAATGATTATAAAACTGTATTATATGCAGTTAATTCGGTTTTTTTTTTTATCTTTTTTTTTTCGAACTGTTAGGGTCCTCTGGGTACATAAAAATTCATAAATACCTAATATATGAAACGATTCTAATATGAACGTTAATTATCCATAGAGCATTCCACGTAAAATCAACAAAATTTTGTATAAACTATTAAATCGATTGAGATTCTTTTTATAATGAAATTATTAGATAAGATTAGAAATTCTCACTTCTGTTTTTTTTTTTTTTTTTATGTGTGTATGTTTGAGTGAGTATTCGCGTGTTTTATTGGAATTGCTTTTACTTACTTCTTTTTTTTTTTTTATTACTACTATCTTCATTTCTATCTTTCTCGATGTGTCCATCGTTAAAACTATTGCCCTAGTCTTCGAGTTGAAAGAGACCCATATCTCGAAATGTAGTTGAGGTCTCGTTTCAATGAACAGATAGAGAAAGAGATAGAGAGAGAGAGAGAGAGAGAGAGAGAGAGAGAGAGATAAAAAAGAAATGGGTGACAACTTAAATATAGAAATGACGCAGAGGGCCATTGAACGATGACAACCAACAGAGAAACTGGATAAAACACAATAAAAAAAAAATAATAATTGAAATAATTGGTTTGATTAAAAAGAGAGAGTAAACCATTTTAAATTTTACAATAAATATTGATCTTTATATAATATAATAAATTGTTTACTGTTAAATATATTGTTACATATGATTGTTCAAGTTCTGATTCTGGTTTACTTGTTTTTCCTATTTTAATTTTTTTGTTCTTCCTATTATCATCTATTTTTATATTTCATTTATTCTTTTTTCTTCTCACTATGTAGATTCAACTAACCTAAACTTAACTTAAAATTTTCCAACGGTACATATTTCAAGGTTGATTTTTCGATTATTCATGGAACGGACTTTGTAAGTCCATGTTATGTTTCTTTTTTTTTTCTGTTTTTTTTTTTTTTTTTTTTAATGTTAGCTCGTCAAACAGCTTGCCATTTTTATTTTACGATTCGAGCTCTCTCGATTGTATGGAGGACGATTGTGAATAAAGATAAATACACACCACGTATACACATAGTTGGTTTACACTTTAACAAAAAGATCCTTGTGTTTCCCTTTCATTGACCTTAGTTTAGCTTTCAACCGGTCATTCCTCTTCCGTTTAAATGTCTACCTTTCTTTTTTTCTTTTTTTTTGATCCATTCGAACAAGAACAAATTCCAGATATTATTTTTCCACCGAATTCTTTCTCGGAGCTACGAGATTCAAGGTTATCGACTAAGGCTCATCGTTTTATGACGTCCGTTCGATTCAGATGTAAAAAATTTGTTTCTTCTTTTTCCTTTTTTTTTCAGATTTAAAAGGAAATTTGTCTACAATTTATTTTTGACAATACTTTTTTTCTTTTTTTTAATATAAAATCGAAATACGAATTTCTTCTCTTTTTTTTTTGCAAATAAAATAAAAAAAAGGAAATATATATTAAGGAAAAGAATTGTTTTGTAATTTGCAATGAACTTGAACCGTGTGTTTTGTGACACATGTATTACAAAATAGAATAAATGAAAATAAAAATAGAACAATCGTTATCAGTTCGTTTCGTGAAACGTATGGAAACATTACTGTTAGTTAAAGTATTAGACAATTTTGTTCTATGTATTTATCGTAAAAATGGTTTGTTTTACGATAAATAAAAAAAAAATAAAAAAGAAAGAATTTTTCGTTTTATTTTCGTCAATATGATTGGACCAAACGATATATATTTTTAAATCACACACAGTGTACGTTCCGGTAACCGCAAATCACGAAATAAAATTGGGTTGCGGTTGTCACGCCATACATGCGTTATTTCCTCTGATAAATAAATACATTAATAACAAGGTGTTTTAAAAGCTTGAAATAAAAAATAAAAAAAAAAAAAAAGAAAAAAGAACAAATTAATATCGATCGACAGAATTGCAATATTTGTTTCTTTTTCTTTTTTTTTTTTATTTATTTAAAAATAATAATCGTAGGTTCAATCATGTTGGATTATTAATTCCCGTTAGGTTTTTCAAGTGAATAAACGTTAAAATTGTATTCTAACATGTTGAAATGACAAAAACAGTATGTTGTTGATTCTACAGAAGTGAGAAGTGATAAAAAGATTCTTTCGTAGTATTGGATAAGTATGAGAAGGTGTTAGTAAAGAAAAATATTTAGAATTCATAAAAGGAAGAATAAAAAATACATAATAATTTTGAATTAGTGTTCTTACAAAAAAAAACAAAAAAAAAAAAAAATGAGTTCATCATAACCTAATTCTCTTAATACTTGTCCAAAGAAATGAATTTTTTTTTTTTTTAATTGGATAATGCAACTCTTGAGACATATACTCTGTATAAAAAAAAAAAAAAAAAAAAAAAAAAATAAAAGGAAAGAAAAAGATTAGAATTAATTCGTAAAAAAATAATCTTCAAAAGAGAGAAAAAGTTTGTACATTTTTAAATTCTTCAACGTTAAAAAGGACTTTTTTTATTCGATTAAGGATGAAAATGTTTAAAATAGAAAGAAATAAATAGTAAGTTTAAGAGAGAAAATTGTTAATAATAATAATAATAATAATAATAATAATAATAATAATAATACTAATATTAAAATATGTGCGTTACGAAACCGATTTGACTCGTATTGTAGAAAATGTATGACAGTAGGAAGGTCTTCTTCTTTAGAAAACATTATGAGCGAACGTTTAGTTATTTATAAGCACGACACCTGTTATATTAGACAAAGTGAGATACTGCCTTTTGCACCTTCATGCGTCCTTTTATCTCTCTCTCTCTCTCTCTCTCTCTCATTTTTTTATTCTTCTTTTTTTTTTCTACTTTTCTGTCCTTCCTTGTCACTCGTTTTATATCAAGGTTTTTCCTACTGAAAATAATCGACAATTTGCTTAGACCAAGATGAATGAAATGATGAAAATGGTGGTTAGGTATAAATAAATGAAATAAATGAATGTCATTTTTTATTATATAAATCTAGAAAATCAATTACGGTCTTATAGATTAATTATAATCATTGATATTAATTTTGTTAAATAAAAAGAAAATATTTGTTAATTTTAATATTGACCCATTATTAATATCTGACTAAATGTAGAATACAAATAATAAAATAAAAATTCTAACTTCCTCTTTCTTTTTTTCTATTTTTTTTTTAATTTTATTTTTCTTTAAGAGGGTTGAGAAGAAGAAGAAGAAAAAAAAAAAGAAAATGAAAAAATCAAGTAATGTAAGGAAAATCGTCTTATAGTTCTTTCTTCTTAGACCTTTAAGTTCCAACAGAGCATAAACAAGTTGTTCGATAATAGCTATACGGTGTGTCTCGCTCCTTTTTCCTTTCTTTTTATATTTATTATTATTATTTTTTTTTTTTATTATTTTCCTCAACGCACGTTCCCTTCCTTCGGTACTTTTACTGATGGTGGTGCTGTTGCTGCTGATGTTGCTGTTGCTTCTGCTCGGCCTCTTGTAAAAATCTCAAGATGGAAATTTTTCTGAAGAAAAAGGAAGAGGAGAAAGAGTGTACTTTGGAAATCTACCGAGTCGATCGAACGGTTATCGATCACGTATGGAAATAAAGTAAAAAAAAAAAAATTTACTAGCGAGAAGGTTCTTCTTAGAAGAAGACTAATATATTGTGTGTAATAATTTTGATATAATAATAAATAAATTCTTTCGATGTAAAAAATTAACACGTGTACTTGAAAATACACACGTACTTAATTATGTGAAACTTGTTAAACATTAAATACGAATGATTTTTATCTAAATGAGAATTATCTTAAATTTATTCGATAACAAATTAGAAATAAAAAATAAATAAATATATAAATATATTAAGACACATATATTAAAAATATCATGCGTACAAATCACACGTGTTAGAAGTGAAACCTTTAAAAAACTAAGTTTCGAGAGAATGAGACTAATGCACAGTTTCAAGAGTATTGTAGGGTTTATTTATTATAATATTATTACCATATATAACAAAGGTCACCGGTATGATTTCGGAATGCGAAATGTGTGTGTGTGTGAATTATTTCCCTCGATAAACATTCTACGATTTTTGTGTCTATCTATGACAATTGCATTCATCAATTTTTATTGCTTGAATTTGAAAAAGTGTACTTTTTATCAGCTATTCCATTCCGAGATGATACCGGTGACCTTTGTTATATATGGTAATAATATTATAATAAATAAACCCTAGAATTATCTTACTCTTAAAACTGTGCATTCGTCTCATTCTCTCGAAACTTAGTTTTTTTTACAGGTTTCACTTCTAACACGTGTGATCTGCACATATGATATTTATTTGATGATTTTTCAGTATGGTTTTAGGTATATATATATATGTATAAACGATAATATTGTTATGTATGAATTTTGATTAGACTTATGTTAATGAGATAAAGGTACAGTTGAATTTTTAGGAATACTTTTATAAACGGAGATTTGGAAAACGAACTGCATGAAAGGAGGGTGGTATACCTAGAACCTATCTCAGTCAGAGAGAACCGTTTGAGTTGCAGATGGTGCGAGGTCCCGGGCTTGGGAAATCAATACCGTCAAAACCACCCCTGGTCCTCTGTCACTCCTATCCTTATATATCCTCTCTTAGGGACTATAAAGTTCCTTGTATGGTCCTTCAAACATCTCGACATTTTGACATCAGAGTTATTTTTTGATAAAGAATGTTGAAAAAGAAATAATCGATAAAGATGAAAAAGAAATGTACGTGGGGAAAAAAAAAAAAAAAAATATCATTTTATTTTTATTTCTTTATTTCTTTCTTTTCTTTTCTTTCCTTTTTTTTTTCTTCATTATTATTATTATTATTATTGTTATTTTTTTTGAATTTTTTTCAATTCACTTGTAGACTGTTAATTTGTTTTTTATTTTGTTTGAATGAATAAAAAAAAATATAATTAAACGACAGAGAAATATAATAAGAGATAATTTGATCTAACATCTAATCTAATTTTATTTTAATTAAATATTTCGTTTAATAAAATTTATCATTGTTTGAATTTTTTTTTTTTCGATTTATCAAGGTTGAATTTAATGAAAGATAAAAATGGATTTATTTATGAACGTTGGAGTTTCTAATATTATTTGTTTGAACATCTCTCGTTATTTTTTTTTCTATAGATTGTTTGATAGATCGTTTACGTTTATATTCAAATTCGTGATTTTTAAAAAGAGAGTACAAAAAGAGAAAAGTATCGATTGAATGTCTGTGTGTTAGTGTATCAGAGATTGTTTTAAGGGCAAAATATTTGTTATAGTTCATATGAATATGTGTATGCATATGTATTGCTAGAAAATTGAAGTATTCATATATTGTGTTAACAGTATATATCTATATATAACTATGCAGTGAAGATATTCAATTTACGGGATTCCATAGAAATATTTACAGATTATATATGTAATATATATCTTATATATATATTATTGAAGATTGCGGAAATAAAAGGAATTCTCAAAATACTTGTGTATTTTGAACTTTGTTCCCAGTATTTTCAAAGAAAAATGAACGAGTAAGTTTTATCAATTTATTAATAATAAAAAATTTCTTGAGCAAAAATTTGAAAACTAAATAAAATTTATTTCTAGAAAGAAAAAAAAAATCTTTGTCACTTTGACAAATAAATATCTGAAAATTGAAATGAAAATTATTCAATCAGTATGGTAAATTATTTCGTATTATTTTTGATAATTCTTAGAATTGGAATAAATAAATTATTAGTATAATTTGAGAAAATTGATATTTTATTTTATTTTAAATAATTAATTTTATTATTTATAATTTAATATCATCATAGCAATCTAAGTTATCAATATTTAATCAATTATCAGAGAAAAATCTATCAATATTATAAATAGATGATCAATATCGATAATAAATAAATAAATATATATATATATATATATTATATTTAAGTACTGATATATGTTACCTTTGACCCAATCAGAAAAATCTATTTAAAATATTAATAAACTATTATTTATATTAAAGAAAAGTATGGTTTGTTCACATAACCCATGGATTCTTAATAACTAACAATAAAAGAAAATAAAGAAAAACCCTGAATGGGTTGAATTTAATCTAGAAAAAGGTCAATACATTTTATTCTTTGAAAACAGTTGCCATTTTTACTTTATTCATTTAACAAACAAATGACTCCTATAAGCAACACAAACGCGTTTAAATATAATATAATAAATTTAATTTACTTAGAACCCGTAAACTATACTTAGAAAATAAATAGAAATAATTAATAATGATATTGATTGAAATAATAAACATGCGACCTTCTAAAATGGGTCAGGGGACTTAAAATGTCGTTCACGTGTCCACCAAATGATGAAACAGCTGACCTTATTGGTTTATTTTAGGTGCAACGAAGTTCACATACACTTTTTCTCACTCGCGTATTCTTTGTTGTTTTAATTTTTTTTTTCGCCCCACCCCTTCCCCTCCGCTCCCCTTCTCCCCCGTTAATTTGTGAAAGAAAGGAAGTTAACGAGATAATAAATTATTTTTATGTTTTTATTTTTTTTTTTACTTTTTTTTTTATTTTTTTTTTAGATGTATTGTATTCAAATTGAAAAAAAAAAAAACATTCTTATAAAACAACGTGAATTTTATTGTTACAATTTTTTTCCCCCTTTTGTTTTATACTAATTTAAATCTTTATACTTATATGTATTTTTATTGTTTTTTTTTTTTTCGTTATTTTGTCATAGTACATGAAAAATCGTACACAGGGTATATTTGTATAAATTTATAATCGTAAAAAAAAAAAAAAACAGGGGGAAAAAAAATTAAATGGTTTTGAAATTTTATACATGGAATTTTATTCAATAACATGTACATAAATTTGGGTACTCGAGTAGAAATAAAAATAGTTGTTTTAAAAATGGACTCTTGTGTAGTGAGTTAGAAAAAAAGTAAAGAAAAAAAAAAAAAAGAAAGAAAGAGAAATCCTTTAAAGATTTTCATTGGGTGTTAGTCTCATGCAAAACGATCTAGTTTTTTTTTTAACTCTCAATTAAATTCCAATAATCATTCAGAAACTAGTATTTTCTCTTATTGTCAAGTACCATTGAGTGTATTAATGTGAATGTGCAAAATCCTCCTTTGAGAAGTAATCGGTGGCTTTGCCTGCGTCGAATTTTACTGATAATTTCCATAGTTGCAATTATGAATATAGACAGTTTCAATTACGATTGAAAAGGGGATTTGTAAATGTGCAATGTCGATGCACTCATCGATGCAAAGCCATAACCTTGAATACTTCACTTATGTTTGATAATATTTGTTAGGATCTATATTGGATTGTTCGAAATGTAATTTTGTTTTTTATATTTTCTTTTTTTTTTATATCGATATAAAGTTTACTTGAAAATCTCCAAATTATTGTACATTTTAACAAACTTCATTCGTTTCTATCATTCGTGTAAATTTTCTCTCTTTTTTTTTTTTTGAGGGGGATTTTTGGTTTATAATTGTAAAGATAATAATACTGTTCGAGAAAGAATAAAATTATTCCTGATTAAATTTATTTTTACAATTTTATAATTATGATTTTAAAATAAATCACATTTTTGTAATCTAATTGAAAAAGTTAATGAGAGACACGGAATGAAAAAAACGTATGGAATTTTAATTGACATATAACAACGCGAAAAGTAAACTGTAAAGTTGAATTTATTGAAATTCGATTTGAAATAATATTGAGAAAATCTTTTATTTATCATTGAAAAAAAAAAAAAAACAAAAAAAACAAATTACTTTCTGAACAACACCAAAAAACGTTTTAAAATAGAAAATTACATATATATATACACTTTAGTTTGAATGTATTATAAATAACATATATTTATATTCTATTAAAATATATAAATAATAAATTATCCTATTATTTTTCTTTTATTATTTCATATACTATATATATATGTATTTTTAATTTCCTAACAAATTATAAAACCGATTATATACGCACCATTTTACAATGTATTATATTTATTTTGCATATATATATATTTTTTATTTCAGATATTAACAATCGAATATGGAAGAAAGAATCGCTCGAAGCGTAATCGAATTAAAAAAAAAAAAAAAAAATCAATGGTTAGACATTCTCAATTATTCAAATGCAACTGCAATGTTTTACCAAATAATATTAAAAAAAAAAAAAAAAAAGAAAGATAATAAAAGATAAATAATATTTCATATTTAATTCATCCTTTTAACATATGCATTTTAAAAAAAATATTTTTCTTTATAAATCCCCAGCGGAATGTTTACTGCATAATAATACCTACGTTAAAATCGATTAAATTATAGTATAGCATTTTGCACATATTACACGAGCTTTTCGCAACATCTCGTTTAAACAAATACAACGAAGTAATATTCTAACATACGAGGAAACAATTATTATTCTTTTTCCTTGTTTCCTTTTTCTATTTTTATTCTACTTTCTTTCACAAAAGTTAACGCACGTTGTTCGATTTAACAAAAAAAAAAAAAAAACAAAAAAAAAGTTATTCTTCTCCATGTTCGATGAATAAAATAAAATTCGAATATTATGAAATTTCAATGAGCGTACAAAGAACAATCATAAAAATTCGAATTATTAAGATCGTCGATATTTCGGAAAATATTTCAAATATTTTCTACTTAAAGAATAAAAAGAAAAGAAAAGAAAAGAAAAAGATACACCAAATTCATGAATTCAGAAGAAAAAGTACCAAACGAAACATAAATATATATTCAAGTTAACATTATGCATCAAAATATTCCAAATATTCTTTGCATTTTTGATCGGTTGGTAGATAGAGGGTGGAGGGTTGATCTCGTCGCAATAATATCCACCATCACCATGCACAACGATAAATATAAAATAATAACGAGTAAGGTTAAGAGGGATAAAAAGTTGTCCTTGTCAAGTAAATAATACCGATTTGAATTCATATATATTATATTTTGTTAAAAATCACAGAGAGATATCAAAAAGAAGAATGGAATAAGGACGAAAATAAGGAAGAAATAAAGAAGATAAAAAAGAAATAAAGAAGAAAAGATACTTATAAAGATGTCACGACGTACGCCATGATGGTGGTCATGGAAATCCAATAAGTGGATATCCTACTCTTTTAATACGCCACGAGCACGTATTATACACACACACTCACTCACACATATATTTTCAACATATACACTTACAAATATATTACATCGAATATACAGGGGAATAGTGAAGCGTCACTTACACATTTTAACACGTTTACTTATACTTGTATGAACATGATGCGTGATTGTATTTTGTGTTCGAGTGTTGTTGTTCGTGCATATGCACAGAAAGCACACACACCGCACACATACCATAGTGAGTAGGGAGGAAGGGAGGGAGGGAAGAAGGGAAAAAGAGACGTATATACTAATACATGTTATATATATATATATATATATATATATACATATTCAGACACATACACACACACACACACACAGATAGGATACACATTCACCGCACCCTTTGTGCTAAAATTAGAAGTGACGAAGCGTATACTCACTTCGCTGGCTTCGAGCTTTTATTCGCCGGCGTTTAGACATAACGTACTGCAGTGCTTTCAATGGTGATAGAGCGTGCAACAGAGAAAGATAGAAAAAGAAAAAGAGAGTGAGAGAGAGAGAGAGAGAGAGAGAGAGAGAGAGGGAGAAGAGGTGTCAAGAAAGGATGGAGCTAACAGAGTGGCAAAAGAGTAAAAAAGAGAGAGAAAGGTCCCATGTTATCGAGACCTAAGGGAGCTAACCGTAGGAAAAGAAAATAAAAAAAGAAAAAAAATTAGAGAAAAAAAAATATAAAAATGTTCACCCTTTAGAAAAAGAGATGGTTAAAGAGAGAGAGAGAGAGTGTGTGTGTGAGAGAGAGAGAGAGGGAGAAAATGTTGTTCTCGAATTTCATTGTATACTAACGGCTCGTTTGTTTTGCGGCTTGTTTTACTTTGCCCAGGGTGGTTTTTAAAAAATATCCTATCACGTGTATGTAAAAACGAAAAGTACCTATGTATGTATGTATCTGTGTATGTATTTTTTTTTTTTTTTTATGTTGGACTGGAATGACGTAACAATTTACAAAAGGTTTTCTTGCATTTATATTAACAACATTTTTTTTTTTCTAGAGGTGGTTTCTTATTTTTTAATTTTTAATCATTTTTACTACCCCTCACCCTCTTACCCTAATCAATATTTTTATTCCTCTTTTTCTTGTTTCTTTTATGGTTTTATTTTAATTTAATATTAATTTTCTTTTTTTATTCATATACAAATTTGAATTATTAAAATAATGTAAATTCACGTGACTCGTTTATAGTACTCTCATAAACACATAGTAATTTAATTTTATTTTTATTTTTAATAATCATTACACATCATTAAATTATTTATTTGGAAATGTTTTTTTGTCCATTTTATGTTACAATAATAATAATAATAATAATAAAAATCGTTTGATTAAAAAGATAGTCAAATTAAAATCGAAACTATTATTACCACTTATCATCCCCAATGTCGTATATTTACTCGTACGTATCTTGTGTATACATTTTCTTTGTTGTTTTTTTTTTTTTTTTTTTTTTTTTTTTACCAACGATGTATTTTTATATCTCACTGTCAGACGTGTTTGTACACGAAAATTTTCCTTTAGATAATTTTAATTGAAGTAATTAGAGTCATTCAATTAAAGGATGAGTAAATTAGAATCGAAGTTAATATCGTCGTATCAACATTTACGTATACACGGATATAAAAAAAAAGAAAACATATTTTTGTAACCATGTATCATGTGTTCTATTGACTTACCTGAATTTTATATATATATATATATAGATACGTGTAGTTTGTTTCACAAGTAGTTTTAAAAAAAAAGAATCAAAAATATAACAAATTTAATTGACAAGTATTTTGAGACCTACCGTATTGTATATATAATTAATTGTACATATTTATAAAAATATAAATATTGTTTATATAATTTTATTAATTTTTCTTTTTTTTTTTTTAAATACTGTAATTAAACAAATTTGTGTCACCAAAAGAAACAACGTAATATCATAATTATTATTAATAAACCAATATTGATTTGTTGTTCATTTTCCTTTTTTTACAAGAACAAGAAAAATTAACCGCACAAATTTTGATATTTTTCTTTTTTCTTTTTTTTTTTTTTGCCATTTTATGCCTATGATTTTTGTTTTGGAAAATCTTGCGATTGAAAGAACATTCATAATAATATCTTGATACGGCAAAACGTTAACGCGGTTTGAAATTTGATCAATAAAACAATATCGAATTTTTGTTTGTGTTGTATTTCCTTTTTTTTTTTTTTTTAGTTAAATCGATTTTTTGAGGAAGGGGTTGAGGGGATGGGGTGTGATATTCAGTTTATTTATATCTGAACTCTATGAAATTCACGATAAAGTATTTTACGCATTGCGGGTGGGATGAAGTTTAAAGGAAGGGTAAGTATTGAGTTTCCACAGTACGAGCATTCGCTTCGTCGGCTCGTTTGCCACTCTTTTCGATAACGCTCGATTTTCTTAAACCTTTTTTTTCTCTCTCTCTCTCTCTCTTTTTTTTTATTTTTTTTTTTCACTTGCTTCACTCACTCTTACTCTTTCTCTCTCTTTCTTTCACTCAATGGATGCAGATTGTATAAGAGAAACAAACGAACCGTGTAAACCCTTTTTTAACCTCGATTTATTCATCGAGGATTGAAGAAACGATGAAAGGAAGAAATTTATCAACAAAGAATGTTTAAAAAAACAACAGAGAGATAAAAAGTGTTGGACAAAGATTGGAATGAAATTTGATTGGACGATTGTTGAATAAAATGATAGAAATCTCTGATATTAGGAAAAAAAAAAGAAGAAAATATTAAATTGTTCTATTATTTAAGGGGTTAAACAGAGGGTTCTATATATCAACTTATATTATATTTAATATAATATTTTATATCAATTATTATATATATAATAATATATATAAGATATATAAAAATTATTATATATCAATCTTATATATATAT
>NW_015148978.1:666074-714426 GCF_001465965.1 Polistes dominula
AATATTATTATTATATATATATATTAATGTATTTATTCTTGAAACATATTAAAAATTAAAAAAAAAAAAGAAATAAAAATAAAAATAAGGTGTTTAAAGAAATATGCGTATTAAAAAATATCACAGAAATAATTTAGTGTTATTTTTTTTTTTTTCAATTAATCATCGTCTTGAAAAATCGATGATAAGGAAAAAAATGAATGATTGTTATTACACGTTCTTTAATTTTATTTGTAATATGACAAATTTTTCTTTTCTGTAAAATTTATTCGTCGCATGTTACGTTTCCTTTTTTTGTTTTGGTTTTTTTTCCATTGATTATCTGTTTTTTTCATTTTTTCTTTTTTTTTTTCATTTTTTTTTGTAAAATATATTTAATATCCGATTGACGATAAATTATGAGCAAAATTCCAGGAATCGTTGAGACAAATATTTTACAGGTAGACAAGTTTTTAAACAAGAATTTACTGTCGTGTGGATAATGTCTTGTTTTTTTATTTTTTTCATCATCAATAATTATTTTTTGCTTATCGACTAGCGTCAGATCGAGTTTCCATATTTATTTTTTTTTTACTTTTTATGTTTTTTTTTTTTCTTTTATTATTTTATGTATATATATATATATAGTCAGACCAATAAGGAATTATAGTTATAACAGATAACGGACGTTATTAATTTTCCATGACACATGTTGAAAAATAAAAAAAAAGGAAAAAAAAAATCTGAAAGCATGTGTCAATTGAGAATACTACGAAAGAAAACCAAAATAAAAATAAAAATGAAAGAAATATAATGAAAATTAATCGTTTAATCTTCGATCTGATTATTCATTAAAAATACAATGAATAATTAGCATGATTCATAACATGTTAAATTATCAGAACAATTTTACAAAGATTTATTCTTTTCTTGTCTTATACAATTTCCTCATTATTTTTTTAATTTTATATTTTTGTGGGGGGGGTTTTTTTTTCTAGTAAAATATACATCGAAACGTTTATACGAGTATTTAAATATCTGATCAATGATGTAAAAGCAAATTCTATCTCTTGGTAAAGCAAAAGAGAATTAAAGGAAGAACAAGAAGAAGAACAAGAGCAAAGGTTAAGTGAAACGCAAACTAGCTGGAGAAGAATCAGTACGTATATATATATATATATATATATATATATAAAAGTGTATTGAATTTAAACGGTTAGTTCGATCCATAATTCATAGTTATTCTTCTTCATGATGGATTGTGAGCTTAGTAACTTGCTTTATCAATTATATTTCTCATTTCTCTTATAAATAAATAAATAAATAATAATAGTGATTATAATCAAATATTGATATTAAAAAGAAAAAAAAAACAAACAAATAAATAACATTTCGTTAATATTATTATTTAACTAGTAATAATACTTATAATAATAATAATTTTCATTAAATATTAAATTAATATATTATTTTAATTTAATTAGTAATAATAATAATAATAGTAATTTTCATTAAATATTAATATTAATATATTATTTTAAACTTTAATTATATAATATTTTATGTATCCTGAAATAAAATATATTTCTTACAATTAGCATTGAAATTAATTTACGTTTGACTAGAATATATATTTTTTTTTATTATTAATATATATTTAAATTAAATAAAAACAAAGTATTTTTAATTAAATTTAATAATAATAATTCTTAGTATATATATATATATATATTTTAATAAATATTTAATGAATGCATCTATATATAGTATACAATAAATCTTAATTCGATTGATAGGAAACAACAGTAGTAGTATCGTATTAAACGATATTGAAAATTATTCCATATGCATTGAGCTTAATAATTATTCTCCGATCGATGAATTATGCATGCTTAAAATAACTAGAACCAATATCAGTAAGTATTCTCGATTATACCATTCATCTCTTAGAATCCATTTCAGATAGAAATTGAAATTATTTTCCTTGTATTTTAAAACACCATAAGTTTATTCAATTCTTAACAAGATCTCAAAAAAAAAAAAAGGGGGAAAATAAAACAAACAAATTTGAAGAGTTCTCTCTCTCTCTCTCTCTCTCTCTCTCTTTCGTAATATTGGAATAAATTTATCTTACTTTTCATTAAAATTATCAATTATTTTTTAATATTATTGTTATTATTGTTGTTACAGTAAATTAAGGAATATAGGTTAAATTGTAATTAATCGTGATCGTGTTTGTATTGAAATAAAATCATTCTGTTATACCAAATCGTCTCTAGAAATGATGCGAATGATATACTTAAACAAGTATTTACATTACGTTTCTGTGTTATAAATATTATATTAGTATATACGCGTATTGATATTATTCAAATTTAAATTCGATACAAAACTGTCACGTACACTACTATATATATATACATACATACATACGCACGACGTTTATCTCTTCTCTCCAATTTTCAAATAATTTTCAACCATGCATTGCAACAACAATAACAATAACAACAACAACAACAAGAATAATAATAACAATGATAAGTAATGAACACATATGCAATACCAATTTTAAAGCATTCATTCGATATAATTAAATGGACTGAAATAGATACAGAAAAAAAAAAGAACTCAAGAAATAAAACATGAACAATGTTCCCAATACACGAAATAACACCGAGAGTAAAAGTAGTTGATATTGAATGAACGAAATTACCTAGAAAACCTAGAAAAACAGGAGTAAATGTGTGGAGAAAAAAAAAAACTACGTAACGTAATAGTTGAAAAAAAGTTGACACGAAATACAACTAATCATTGAAACTTTTGAAACAAAATACATGGAGATGAAACATAACAGGAAAAGCAAACGAATGAGATACGAAAGTTTTAATAGAATGGACACAAGAAGTTATATACGGAAAGTATCGTCTAACAATTCAACACAAGTATATAAACATACATAGACAAAATATCTATTATATACAACTGGCTTATAGAAGGAAGAAGGACAACTATAACCAACTACAGAAGGATTCTCAATAGCAATCCAAGCCAAACAATGGCTACAAGAAACTACAGGAAACACATAATCAAAGACATAAACATACAATCAGACACATTCAGGAGATGTCAAATACAAGTAGAAACAATAGACCATATCACCAGTGGATAGAAGATATTAGCAACAATCTGCTATGCATACAAACGCAATATCGTATCAAAATAATACAATAAATAAAATAAAACAGTAAGGCACAATTTTAATAACACGAATTATACATCATATTTCAAAAACAATGCTAGAAAGTTACAATGAAAAAAATTATAATCGAAAATAGTACTAAATTCGAATGAAATGTAAGGAAAGAAAAGAAAAAAAAAAAAATTGGAATAGGATTACAAATACAAGAAGAAAAAATACAATACAATTATAGCAATAATTGAACAATTTTTCACGACAGTCAACAAACTTCTGAATCTACAAATATGTAATAGAAAAATTTTTTATAAATAAAATAAAACCTGATTAACCGAGTTGTAAGAAAACAAATAATAATAATAATAATAATAATAATAATAAAGTTTTAGGAGAAAGGAAAAAAATTTGTTTATAATTCAAAAAGATTTCAATCTTTTTAAGAATACACGATTTTTAGATTTAGTTTTATAATTAAAATAATCTAAGTATGTTATTATCCTAATTAAAATAGAAAGGAAATTTAATCTGTTTTTTAAATGTATTATTAATAATAATTCAATTTTTATAATTCACGTTAATGCGCCATTTTAATCGCAGTTTAATAACATAAATAAAATGTATATCTGTCACTAACGAAGTTTAAGGTTTCTAACATAAAGATTGTCAAATACCATTGGGAAAAGGAAGAGGTCGATGGAAGCAAAAATAGAAATAGAAAAAGAAAAAGAAAAAGAAAATTCTTTTCGATTATTTTTCCCACGCAGTGACCTGCAAAATATTCGTTTTCTGCATGAACGCATATTTTAAGTGGATAATGGTATGGTGTGGTGTGGTGCTCGGCTGCATCGGACAGACAAGTATGAACGAATCACATTGATAAACCACTTTTTCTAAGACTTTTCTATAATCAAAGTAAATTTTATTATTATATTTTTCATATCAATGAATTTGTAAATGTTTGTACAAAAATTAATTGTATTATTTAAAATAATATAATGTTTCATTTGCGAATAAAAATCATACGAAAAACGAGATCGTATTAAAATAATAATATTATCTTATATCTGTAATTTTGTAATGAAAATTACAAAATTAATATTAACTGATAATAGAATCCATGTAAATTTGTATTTCTTATGGTATTTTATCTTTTTCTATTTGGTAATATAAGATTTGTCTTGCGAAACGTTTAATTTTCTTGTTTAAATTTACCGCCATGTTTACTTTGGAACTATGTTTATTGGATGTACACCAAGAATACATTTTCTTTCCTTATAACAAAATGTCTCATCGTTGAAGGTTACTAGCTAAATGATCCTATTTTTTTTTAATCATACGAAAAATGTATAATAATATATTTTGATTGGTTTTAAAAAAAAGAGGTTATATTTAAGATAAAAAAAAAAATTTGCTTTTTAAGTCATTCCAGAAATTTGTTCGAGGTCGCTGCTATTTTTACCTTGTAAGTGCACATATATTTTTTTTTTTTTTTATTGTACTTTCTAGGGAATAAAAAAATACGTTTATAGGTATACCTGTATTATAACCTTCAAATGACCTTCAATATAATTTTACTTACAAATTTACGTATAATTAGTAACAGTAAAATCCTGTTCTATCAACTTTTGTTGGAAATGTAGATTTCTATTTTATTTATTTATGGATAACAGTAGATTCCTGTTGTACATTTTTGGTGATTACTAAGGTAACATCGAAACGATATTTATTTTTTTAGTTATTACAGTTTTAAATATAAAAAATCATAACGTATAGTTTTTTTTTATAAAATGGTTAAATGTAATACTTTTTGTAAAAAAGGATGAAAATTGTTTTGATTATTACTTATCGACACACGGTACACTTAATAGCCAAAATAATACCGGTATGTATTTCTACATGTAAGAATATTTTTGCAATTGTAAAATAGTATTCGTTGATAATGAGAATATCTACATTATTTTCTGATGTTAATATAGTTTTCTTTTTTTATCATTGAAAAAGTTATTTGCAATTTAAACGAACAATTTTCATGAGAATGAGACTTTATCATCAGTTTAGTTTCAATTGTAAGTTATCAACAAAAGATTAAGAAGATATCTATAATTTTTTATAAATAATATACATTTAAAATAGAAAGTGATTTTTATTTATAAAAGATAATACTTATCATCCGTTCATCAAGTAGGTATCTACAATGTTGTTAATAAATAGGTCAATTAAAATCATAATTTTATATAAAATTATGTTGAAACCATTTATCCATTGATAAAGTACCATCACCATGATATTATAATGATAAACTATTATTAATAAAAAATTTTAAATGTGATAGAACCATCAATAGATAAAATAAATTTTTACAATGACAAAATATTTATAATTAAAAAATTATTGAATTTTTTAATAATTTAATCAACAATCTTAAAAAGAAATATATTCAGATTCTTGTCAACTTTTACTATTTGTATTAAATGATAAACTTTTAATTTTACTTATTCACACATTTATGTTAATGGCAATTACATATTGTCATCGGGTTCAATTGACAGCAGGTACAATGAGAATAGAAATGTTGCGTAGAACAGGTGTTTCATATAATTAATCATCATTCATGATAAAAGTAGGATCACTTGAGAACGAATGCGTTTCTATTCGGAATATCATAACGTCTTTGCATGATAAGACTTCATTTGATTAAAACTCATGTTACTAAGGAAATTAATTAAATCCTTATATTTGTAATGAACGAATACGTTGTCGAGCTTTCTTTAATATATTATATATAGCTTATAAAATGAATTGTCTTCAACTATAAATTAAAATGATGATACGTACAATAATAATTATATAAATAAAATAAATATATTTCCTTTTTATTGGTGAAATATGTAATTCGTGAGATAATAATTTGAATGATTTTTAGGAATTATTTATATTTGATAAATTTTTTTAAAACAAATTAAAAATATTTTATCACATTTTACAAATTTTCTTTTTATTGATTTTGACATAAATAAATTTACAAGTAAACAAGACCTGAATATAGCAACTATGTAATCAAGAAAATGATATATTTTATTTGGAAAATAACATTGTAGGAAAAATCATATTTTTAGTTGCACCCTATATATATATATATATATAAGTATAAATAAAAATATTATTATATCATAGATAAATGGTTATTACAAGATATTTTATTAAGATTTATTTAAATATTATTTATGTTAAATGAATAATCTGTGTATAAACTATACAATGATTGATAATCAACGATAATGATTATTATTGACTTTGAACAAGTTCAAGTAATAAGATAATATTGAAGATTAGGGGTAGAACATAAGACCATTTGAAAGATCTAGAATAGAAGACTGAATAAGTACAAAACAAATAAAAAGAGATATCATTACATTTAACAATAAGAGTTGAAAAAACCCTATCGTACATGGGGTCATCAGGTAGTAGTACGTTGAAACAGCAACAACATATCCTGGAGGCCGATTTCAGTAAACGGTGGTTCGGATCGTTGCACGAGGGCACGTCGAGGGCAAACACCCCTGGTTGGCCCGGCGGTCTATACCACCTCTGGTGGTAGCAACGTTACCGGGGCCACGCATCACTAAACTCTTCTATCTTTCCCTCTTTGAAGAAAAAGGATAATAAACGTAGAGTTAGTTAGAGAAATTTTAGTAATGAAACTTAGTTCGAGAACTAAGGAAAATTCATCTCTACTTGGTTACTAGTTGGTGTTATTCAAAGGTATCGGAAAATCTTTTAGAGATAAATCGGATCTATGAAATATTTACAGAGATAGATATGGTATAACACAGAAACCAAGATAGAAGAGAAAGAGAAAGAGAGGAAAAAATAGGAGAGGATATGAGGGTAGGAGAAGGGAGGGAAGGTTTACGGTTTCAGAGCTATGGTGTTAGGTAGTTTAGAGTAAGAGAGATAGAGAGATGGTGAAGTAAAACGAAAGAGTGAGAGAGTTCTCCTGTACACGACGATGGTGGGCACAATATTGATCTGTGGGGTGGGCTTCTGGGAGATGGGTGTACTCCACCGCCCAGGCAGTTGTTCCCTTCTCTCCTCACCCCTGTCCTCAGATCACCCAGTTGTTGGAAGTGGGGGAACCGGTGGCTACGTGCTGGACCATTCCGCAGGCTCCTGCTGGATCAAGAGTGGGGGTTAGCCGGGAGGGAAACTAGAGAGGGAGACTGGAGGAGAAAATATTCTTCTTCTAGGGGTGGTGGTACCGGTGATGGAGGTGCTGGTAGGGGTGGTGGTGGTGGGCTTACACGAGATGCGGGGTGCTTTTCTCGCATCTATATCGCGCCGGTGGTGGCTGCGAGTCGTAGGGAACACCACGGCCGGTTTGCTGGTTGCT
Source organism: Polistes dominula (assembly GCF_001465965.1). The sequence goes on from NW_015148978.1 coordinate 673,640, forward strand.
GCTGTTCCGTTTCTTCATTGCTCTCTTAAGTTTTTAAGATCGAGAGAAAGAAAGAAAGAAAGAAAGAAAGATTTGACATTTTCTTTTAATTTATATTATCCCAATTAAATTTCTTTCAATCTTTCTCTAGCAAATCTATTGAACTTTTTATCTTCGAGAGAATATATTTCGACATATGAAGATACGATAGTCAACGTAAATATTATATCAAACTTTTCGCTTATTTTATTATTATAAAATAACACACACTTTTTTTTTTATTAATTTGTATTGTTAATCTATATTCGTTTGTTTAATTTAGTTATTAAAATATTTGAATGTGAAAAAAGCACATCATCGGCACATTATCATCAACTTTGCGAAGCGTACACGCCGGTATACGGCGTGGTGCTCCAGTGATGGTGTTGATGATGATGGTGGTGTAGGTGGTGCTGGTAGAAGTGGTGGTCTTGCTTAGTGGTAGTGGTAGTGGTGCTGCTGGTAGAAGTGGTGGCAGTGGTGATGGTGGTGGTGGTGGTAGTAGTACTGGTGGTTAAACGACCCTCGCTCGTCCTTCGTTTCGCGAGAAAACACCGCCAACTACGGGACTCGCGAGGATCCTCGTTTCTACCACTTTCTCTCTTTTTTCACCTATAATTTTTTTTTCATATCTTTCTTCTTTTCTCTTCAGAAAAAAACAAACAAACAAACAAAAGTAAGAAATAAAAACACGCGTGTATGAACAAACTCTTAACAAAGTTCGTCACGTACTTTCACGTCACGTTCTCCCTTAATTTTTGTGTTTTAAACCACCTGATTCGTGCATTCACATTTCTCTTTGACATTGGATAAATTTTTATCGTCACATATGACAAAATCTTATCATTATTCTTATCATTACTGTCAGAAAGAACGATATGAAAGAATAAATGAGAATTAGGATATAGAATCTTCCAATTTGTGATGTTTTTGACTTGAGAGTTGGTTCGATGGACACATTAGACTGGTTGTACTTCTAAGGAAGATAAGGATTACGAGAGGAATGAACAAGGAGGTGAAAGACGAGGATAGTAATAATAGTAGTTGTAGTAGTAGTAATAGTAGTGTTGGATTGTAGGCGATAAAGGAGCTGTTGGAAGACAACGACTCATCAGCAGGGGATAGAAAGAAAGAAAGCAAGAAAGCAAAAGAGAAAAAGAGCGCGCGCGCGAGAGAGAGAGAGAGAGAGAAATAGAGCTAGATAAAGAGAGGGATGAAAAGAAGGTGGTAGTGGTACTGGTGGTCCTGGTGGTGGTGGTGCTGCTGTTGCTGGTTCAAGAGGAGTAAAAGAGGAGAGGGTAACACGCTCGAGGAAGTTGCCTGGATACGGGGGCAGCGACGGTGGCACCGTGTTGCGCCCTCGTTGAAGGAGGAGGAGGTGGTGGTGGTGGATGAAGTGGTGGAGGTGAGGTAGAGGTGGTAGGGGGATTGGGAGTTAGAGGGAAGCAAAGTGAAGGAAAGAGAGAGAGAGAGAGTTAGACAGAAATATCACACATATATATATAATATATACACATATATATTGAGAGAGTGTGTGTGAGAGAGAGAGAGAGAGGGAGAGAAAGGTGCGCGCGCGCGCGCTTAAGCGAGTGGCCGGCCGAGCGAGAACGCACATCATAGTACGCCGCGTACGGATTGGAATGGAACGCGTCGCGGACCTCGACGAAGGTGCTTCTTATTTGTAGTGAGACGTGGAAAAGAAGTATTACGAGGATGCACTAGCACTCGATATTTTGCTAGTATTCCTCGACCGACGACGACCATTCCTCAATTTATTACAAAATTTAATTTTCTTTTTAGTATTTTTATTTCTCTATTTTAGTATCCTGCATCCTCTCATTATGACGATGATTATTATTATTGTTGTTATTCTTATTACTATATTTATACTTTTGTATTATTATTTTTAATATTGTATTTTGTATTTTGATTTATTTCATATTTTTCTTTCTTTTTTTTTATTATTATTATTATTATTATTATTATTATTTTTGTTTTATTTTTGTTTGTATATTTGTTGTTTGTAGCGCGAATTCAATAACGCGTTCACATCGTGCGCGTATAAATTGGTATAAAAAAATAAAAAATAAAACGGAATAGAAAAAGGAAATGCAATATTGATAAAAAAAAAATGTAAATTTTCTTTTTACGATTGAATTCTTTCTTAGGAAGTGTTGGGGAAATAAAGAAAGATAGATATAGCTGAGTGACAGAAATTATCAGTGTAAAAAGGGAAGAATAATTGTGTTATGGAAGAGAAACGCGAAAAGGGATCACCCGAATGGATAACGGACGAATGGGTGTCCTATTGCTTAAAAAGGATGGATCGTGTCGGGGACACATGTGAATTTAGTGTATTATCATAGTACGAAGGACTTTCATTTGTCCTTCTATTGGAAAACTCGACTCTGGTGCTTGCGATACTGCGAGACACGAGAGCGTGGTATGTAACGAATTTGTAATTATTTTTTTATCCTATGTATATGTAATATTTTGGTTTTTATTTAGTTTCTTAGAAATTTAGAAAAACAATTTGAAATAGAATGTATGATTAATAATTATCTTTTTATCATGTATATATATATATATATATATATATCTAATATTTTAATTTCGTTTTTGTTTGGTTTAGTTTCTTAGAAATTAAAAAAAAAAAATATATATTTGGAATAGAATGTGCAATTGAGAGATAATTAAAAAATTTCTTATTATATTTCGTATTTTCTTGTAATTTGAATGTGAATTTTATTGTGAAAAAAATTAAATTGTTAAAACTATTACACGCATTAAGAATAATTTTTGTCATTCTATTCCAACGAGTTGATTTTATTTTTCTGTAATTAAAATTTTGATGCACATAGTTCGTGAGAATTGAGAGATAATAAACAAACGAACAAACAACAAAATATATTATTATTTATTTATTTTTCGTTATAATGATAGGATTTTAAATATTTGCACTTATCGTGAAAAATGATGAGCCTTTCGAATGTGAGAAAGATAGTTAAATAGATAGAGACAAAAAGAGAGAGAGAGAGAGAGAGAGAGAGAGAGAGTAAGAGAGAATATGTATGTGTGAGAGAGAGAGAGAGTAAATATACGAACGTAGTTCGATTTTCGATATGCTCGTAAAAATCGTTATATCGAAGTGTCTCTCGATAAATAACTGGTGTCGTTTAAATGAGTAGTTCGCGCGTTTATAATGTCCTGGACAACGAGGGGATTGCTATTAGCAGTGAGAGAGAAAGAGAGAAAGAGAGAAAGAGATAGAGAGAGAGAGAGAGAGAGAGAGAGACAACGAACCTTCGAAAGGCTCGTTCACTTTTACGATAGGTACATTACTTTTGTTTCCTATCAAACAAATCAAAAAGAACAAACAAAAAATCCCCCCCAAAAAACTACAAATTTATTTCGAATCAGTCATCAGTCATATTTTTTTGTTCATGGTGTTTCAACGAAAAAAAAAAATTGTAAGGATTTAATATCCTTTGATATTTTATACGAAAAAAAAAATTAAAAAAAAATATACATTTATTATATATTAATTATATATTAATTATGGTATATTAATTAATATATTTTTAATATATATAATTTTCATATTGTTTATTCTATACATATATGTATATATAATAAATTATATTATAATTATTTAATATACTTAATAATAAATTATAATTTTTATTATTTATTATCTATATATGATTTTATTTATTTATTTTTTGTTGTTGTTTACGCATTATCTCTCTCTCTCTCTCTCTCTCTCGCTCTCAATATTTTATTTAAAATACGTCAAATTGTATTTCAGAAATAATAAATAAAAAAATTGCAAATAAACTTATTAGACTTTCTTTCTTTTTTAAGTCTCTGGTTTTGACACAAAGGGTAACAGGTAAATGTGATGATTAGAAAACAATTTTCCATTTGTTTATTGATAGTAGGAAAAAGAAAAAATTTTAGTAGAAAAGAATCCGTTGTAGGATATTGACAGATTCGTCAAGGATCAAAGTAATCAATTATTTTTCGTCAGCTCCGAGAATAAAACAGAAAGAAAGAAAGAAAGAAAGAAAGAAAGAAATAAAAAGAAATACAAAGACAGACAGAGACAGATAGAGAAAAAAGTAAAACGAATAGGTTTAGTATTATCTCTTTACTCAAACACGGAAACGTCCGAAACATTTTGAAAAGATATGCACGTATAACGTAGATAATACGAGTTGACGTATCGAATAAAAAAAAAAAAAATAAATAAAATATAGGACAAAAAAATGTATACCATATGTTGTTTCATTTGTATTTTTTACAATAAATTCCTGTATCATTAACTTGATATGATCGTTAATTGTTCTGGATAAAAAAAAAAAAAAAAAAAAAAGAAAAAAATTAGGAGCAAAAGGAAAAACTTGAAAAAGCAAGAAAAAAATAAAAAATACAAATGTCGAAAGAAATACGAAAGAGGGGTGATTTTTTTTTCTATAAAATTCTTTTCAGAAAGAAGAAGAAGAAGAGGAAGAAGAGGAAGAAGACAAAAAATGGTTGGATTTTGGTGGAGGAGGAGGGATCATACGAGAGGAACAACAACAACAACAATTAAAACAACCAAAACAACCAAAACAAAAACAACAACAACGAGAAAAACAAAAATAGCGTAGCGTACGACAGATTGCGATCCTACGAAGAAAAAAAAGACGAAGAAGGAAGAAGAAAAAGAGGTGGAGGAGGTGGAGGTGTGTTGGAGAAGAGAGGAGAGGAGAGGAAGAAGAAAAACGGGGAGTTTCGTGATAGAAGAAGAAGAAGAAGAGGAAGAAGAAGAAGAAGAAGAAGAAGAAGAAGAAAGAGAAGGTGGTGTTAGTGGTGGTGGTGGTGGTGGTGGTGGGTGGTGGTGGAGGAGGTGGTGGTGCGAAAGGACGAGGCTTGGGTTCCCTCGATCGCGCGATAGCCCATCGTCGAATAATCTGAAAGAGGACGCTCGGTTATGACGGCGAAATCGGGTGGTGGAGGGTTGTGATGATGGTTTGACGATTTTCTTCCTAACGTTCGTGTTCGTGGACATTTAGTCGAATAAGAAGAACGATAGGGGTTGAAAGTTACATGGGGTGTTGTTTGTCACGGTCACGGGATTTTAGATCATGACAATTGTTTTCGTTTCTGTGAAATTATTATTAATAATTATAATAGTAATAATAGGAATAGTAAAAAAAAGCGCGACCAAGTGGAACCTTTTTCAATTTCAATCAAAATTCGGAGCTTCGAATTTAACGTAGAAGACGTGTTTTTACGAAAACTTTCAATAAACAAACTAATTTTTGTCTTATTCGTGGAACAATCATCTCTTCTACGAGAATTGTGTGTGTATTTTTATAATATATATAAATATATATATGTATACATATATATAATATGTATATGTATATGATATAAATATAAATATTAAATAGATATTAATATTTATATTTATAATTCATATCTTGATATATATGTATATGTATATATTTATATGTGCGTGTATATGCGTATGTGTAGAAGTTTTTGATATCGGTGATTCGAAGGTGGACCGGAAAAAGAAGAATAAAATCTGCCATAATGGCGCACGACACTATTACGGGTTCTTTCCCAAGGATACAATTTTGGATGATCACAAATAGTCTGCCGATTTTATTCCTGCTTATCGTCGTACCTCAGGGTGAGTTATTTTTATCTTATCTTTCAATTAATTCTAATCGTATTGTTTATAAATATTTGCGATATCATTCGAAATATCAAAATCGTATCATTTTATCAACATTTTGTTTATCTTTAAACAAATATTCCACGTATTCGTATAATTCGTGTTGGTTTTTACAACAAAAATACCTGGGGGAATTTTTATTGTTATGGTCTTATTATCGTTATAAAAAAAAAAAAAAAAATTAAGGAAAAATTGTTTGATTATTTTACAAACGTTTCTTTCTTCTTCACCGATTCTCAACAATATTTTTTGCGTAGTCAAGCTTGGATTCTGTATAAGACAGACGTATACTAGGGTTGTCGCGTTGTTGAAATATTACGGGTGTAAAGAATGCACGTGCTCGAATAAAAGGTGGTTCCTCTCGGTTATACTCGTCCGGAACAATTTCACATGCTTTTCACTCGCTTCGAAGAAAGACAAATATATATATATATATATATATTTCTGTATGTTTATGTAGTACATGTATGTGTAAAATATATATGACAAGAAAGAAATAAAGTAAGAAACAAAATACGAGAAAAGAATTAAAAGAAAAATAAGTAAACCGTATTAGGATATGATTTTTATTTAATTGAAAAGATTTAGAAATAATATTTTGTAATTGATATTTTTCATTTATAGTAATTTTTATTAAAAATTAAAATAAAAAGAGAAGGAATTAAAATTAGTTTAGTTGTGTAATATAAAATTTGAACTAAATCTTATAGTTTATATAATAATAAATTAAATGTTCAAAAAATAATATTAATTATTAAATATATTTTTTTGTATTATATTTAAATACCTTTTTTTTTTGTAATAAATTAAAATTATATATTTTAAATTATATTATATAAAATATGATATAAATTATATTAAATATTATAATATAATTTATAAAAAAAAAAAATTATAATTAAAATATAATAAAATAATATTAAAATGTTTTATTTTATTATATTTTAATTTATAATATAAATAAAATTTAATTTTTGTTATTGTTGTTTGATCATTTCTATTTGAAAATAAATTATTTGCCTATGAATAAAAATTAAATAGAAAAAGTTGATTCAAAATATTATATTTACATGTTAATTTGCATTTAAAAAAAAAAACCTTAATATTCATTCAACTTTATCTCATCAATGAATATTCCTTTTTTCGTAATCATTCGTCGAATAATAATCTTCATTGAAATTTTTAACGTTTCATTTATTTATTTATTTCTTTTTTTTTTTTTGTACTTTTTCACGTGACAAATGTACGCTCGAATTCATGCGACTTCATTGAAGTATAGGGATCATTTATATATTTTCCATGGACGTATTCGCATTGGATGATTCGAGTCGATTTTTCGCCTAACTTATCGCGATCAACGATTTCGTTGATTGAAAAGAGGATAAACGTCGATTACGAAAGAAATGTACTGTTCGATGAATCCAAAGAGAGAGAGAGAGAGAGAGAGAGAGAGAGACAAAGAAAGAGAGAATTTTCATTTGATTTTCTTTCTTTTCCTTCTAAATGAAAATCTTATCTGTCTTTCTCTCTCTCTCTCTTTCTCTTACTATCTATCTATCTATGTCTATCCTTCTTCTCTTAATTTTCTTTTTTATCTTTCCGATTCAAGTTTCATTCAAAGACATTCCCGATTAAAATCGTTTTTAGGTTTTTAGTTTAAAACGAGAACGTTCGAAGAAGGAAAAAATTCGTTTATTGTTTTTTTTTTATTTCTTATTCAATTACCTAATTAATGAATTAATGAATTAATTAATTTATTTATTGTGTAAATTACAATTTATTTTTATTCTCACGGATCGGGTGTAACGCGTTGATTTATTTTATAATAAACGTTAATCAATTAAACGTAAAATTATTATTCTTACATTTGTTCGTTTTGTTTCATTTCGATTTATTCAATCTACGTATAAAATATAAATTAACGATGCATAATCTATAACACACACACATATACATATATATATATATAATGTATAATCCGTTAATCGTAGTGAGTGAATGAATTTTCAAAATGAAATTTCGTTAATTAATAAATTAAAACGGGTTTTATTCCATTATATTCGCATTTAATATTGTTACAAAAGAAAACTGAGTTTTTCAATAATAAAATTGAATGAATTAAAACGAGTGCACTGTTCTCTTTATCAATCATCGAAAGGACATAACATCAATGGGATAAATCCCTTTTTTGCATAAATTCATTTTCAAAGATGAAACATCCCTACGAATTTATTACTTAAAAGTACTTTCATATGCAAAAATAAACTGCACAGTTTCATTTTGATTGGTTCGTTCTAAAGGATGATAATATCAATGATTGACTTTGATTGAATGTGGGTGTGTGTGAGACAGGGAGACAGAGAAAAGGAGTTGAAATCGAGTTGTCATAAGTTTCATCGTCACTTTTGAGATTCTCAACCATCTTTCGATTTTTCAATTCTTTTTTTTTTGTAGTTTTGTTCATTTCATATTATCATCAATGTACTGGATGATAATATCAATGATATATGTTGATTATGTGTGTGTGTGGGATGTTAAAATCAAGTTGTTATAAGTTTCATCGTCACTTTTGAGATTTTCAACCATCTTTCGATTTTTCTATTCTTCTTTTTTGTAATTTTGTTCATTTTATTCATTCATTGTTCTAAAGGATGATAATATCAATGATAAGATGTTTATTTTGTGTGTGTGTGTGTGTGTGTGTGTGAGTGAGAAAGAGGGGTTTAAATCAAGTTGCCCTAAGTTTCATCGTCACTTTTCAAATTCTTAATTATTTATTCTTTTTTGTTTTTCTAATTTTATTCATTTTATTCGTTCATTTTCATTTTGGTTGTTTTATTTCTTCTTCCATCTTTCCAATAACTTTTTGGATAGGGGTGGGGGTTGGGGATGAAGGATGGGGATTCGGTTTTCTTCGAAAACGTCGAATCACCGAACGATACATTATTCAAAAGCTACATAGAATCTAATCGCGAAACGTTTTCTTTTACTATTTCTACTTCTATTTCTTCTCTCCTGCGAAAATCTTGCATTTTCTTGCGGTTTATCAAAGAGAGAAAGAGAAGTGAAGAGAAGTAAAAGGGAAGAGAAGAGAAAGGAAGGGTAACGGATGGAAAGGGAAAGGGAGAAAAGAGCTCTTTGCAAAAGGGCGAGCAAATTGATTTGAAGAAGATTCATCATAGAATTCGATTCTAGAAGCTTTCAAATAATTCTCGTCTTTAGAAAATCAAATGGAAAGTTGTATTTCACTAAAAAAAAAAGAACCAAAAAAAAAATGGGATGATAATTATTCAGCAAAATGTTAAATACTCTCGAGAAAGGAAAATTTCAACCCTTTCTGTAGAAAACTTTTATTTCTTTTTTTTTTTTTTAATATTTTTTATTATAATGTTAAGTATATATTAAATACATATTTAATAAATATGTAATAAATATTAAAATAAATTTTAATAAAAAGATTTTATATTATATATTATATATATAAATATAATTGTTTTATTAAATATATATTTATTAAATTTTATAATAAACAGAATTTATTATAAGAAAAATATATATTTTTATTAAATAAATTCTATATGTGTGTGTGTGTGTGTGTGTATGTGTGTGAAAGTAAAAGTGCGACAAAGAGAGAAGCAAAGAGAGAAATGTAGAAAAAGTGTAAATTAATTAAAAAAATAGAAATAGAAATAGAAAAAAAAAGAAACTAAAAGAGAGAAATATTAGACAATTATAAAATTCGTCACGTCGATTATAATTATGGATAGCGTATATTCCGATGACAAGAGAGATGCAACCCGGTTGGTAGTAACGAAATCATGCAGTAACGTATTGCATGTCGTGTCCATGCTCTCCTCTCATCGTTTCACAGAACTGCTGCATTTTCGTTGGTCGAAACGCTTCAAACAAAGTTTTCCATTTGTTCTGGTCCACCTCAAATTCACCCCACAAAACCCTCTGTTCATGTGTTACTGTGTCCTACCTTTAAATTCTACTCTTTCGATTGAACGTTGCTGCACGAATTAATGTTGGGGTGTTATTGAATAGAATTTTGTAGTTTAAAAAAAAAAATGAAATAAAATAAAATGAATTTAATTATATCTATTGTCAGTTATTTAAAACTTTCTATGTTTTCTACGAATAAACGTATTATCAAAATTTTGTTTTCAAATATAAGAAACAAATTTTCAATATTATGTTCATTAAAATGTTCAATATTTTTGTGTAGAAAAAAAAAAAAATTGGTTAAAAAGTTGTCAATATATTTATTAAATATAAGTAATAAGATAGTAAAATATTGTCGGTTGTAAATTATACTGATCATTTTAATATAATTAAATAAATTAAAATTAATTTATAATAATTAATTACTCATCGTATTTACAATTATTTTTATTATAATCTTCTATCTGTTATATATATATATATAGAATATTGAAAAATAGAACAAACTTGTAATAAAAGAAAAAATCGAATCAAATAAAAGAAAAAGAATTAGAAATAGAAATAAAAAAAAAAAAAATAAAAAAAATGATGATAAGAATATACATAATAATTAAATTCAAATAATAATGATGGAAAAAATGTCGTCCGAGCATGGAATAATATCCATGCATCGTTGCTTCAAAACTCAACGTTCTGGTAACTAATTCGATAAAGCTTTCAAATCTTTGCTTCGTTAAAACGAGAACACGAAGGCTGTTACTTTTGAAGAGTCTCCGCCGAGGTTCTTTACTCTTCCTACGAACCCAACGAATGTCACGAGAACGTTACGAGTAGATCACTTTGGTCTTTCTACAAGAAAATCCTAGGGTGGTAGGTGTATTACCCCCTCCTTAACATCTCCTTCACCCCTTCGTTCACCCCTTCTTTCACCTAAGTCAGAACCTAACCTAACTCCGTTCACTCCGAAACCACCCCTAAGTCTCGCTCGTTTCTCTTCTTTCAAAGTTTCTCTCTTTCTCTTTCTCTTTTTCGAACCCCCTAGTGTGGGGTGCACTAAACGTAAAACGTTAACGCGTAAAAGATACGTGTTATCTCCAAAACAATCTTTCCAAAGAAGAAACTATCTTTTTCCTTATCCCCTTTCCTCTTCCCTTCCCTTCCCTCAACTCCCTTCTCTCTCCCCCTCCCTGTTAACTCGAGGAACAAACAACAGAACTATTAAAGCTACGTTTTTAGATAGAAAACTCATTCTTATGGAAAAAAAAAGACAAAAAATAAAATAAAACTAAGTAAGAGAATTCTCGTTTATTTTTAACGTTGTTGCAAAACAACAACATCAACATCAACCACTTTTCCTAAGCGAATTCTTATCGTTAAATTTACGACTCTTTTGTAAATAAGAATCACTCTCGAGATAACGTTTAAAGGATAGTTACTATAATACTCAATTACACAAATAGAGTAGAATGTACCTACATCTTTTCAGAGTAGAATGAAGATATCTGTAAGATTGTACAAGATGAGTTAACACATTGCGTACGGTACACTGTTTGCGTAGGTAGGATACAGAGCTACTGTTGCAATAGCTGTAATGATCCATTGATTAATATTACCATTAATTTTTTTCGTTAATTAGAGATTAGGATAATACATGAGACTCCGTTAACCTGGTGTTTTCTTATTACGTTAGTAATAAGAAAATCAAATTTTGATTCCATCATTAATTAAATCATGAAAACGAGATATCTCATGACCCGTACGCAATGTGTTAACAGAATGTACGTGTGTGTATACCAAAATAGAAATATTTATTTAGAAAAAATATTATTTCAAAAAAAAAAAAAAACGTCATCCCTTCCCCCGTTTTACTCCCTATTTATATTTATTTATTTTATTCTTGTAAATCAACAAATTTTAAGAGACCTTTTTAGAAATAGAAATTTTATTTTATTTAATGCACAAAAGTGTAGGTTTAAACACTTTTTGTGATTTGTATCTATAATGATGCGCATCTTTTGTTTTATAAAAAGTGTCACGGTAAAAAGTAAAGACATTTCATAACAAACGTGAAAATGTGGATGGTGGTGTAAGGGAAGTAAGGTATTATATTATAAAAACTAAAAACATTCAGTATAAGGTGAGTTAGTTACCGGTAGTTAGTCAGTGAATGAGTGTCCCTAAGTGAGACGAAATATAAAGGAGTTAAAGTAGTAATGAAAGGACCATTGTTGTTCGAAGGGTTCTACCCTTTTAATAATAGGTACCTGGTATGTTATATGAGCATATGCTATACGTGTTGAGTTAAATTGTGGATTCTAAATTAAATTTTATTTCTTATACAAACTATTATTCTTTTTTATTTTCCATGCTTATCAATTAATGGTATTTTTTTTAAATTAGATTAATATTTATATTTATTTGTATGGTTTGTATTTATAAGAAATATATTTGTATTGAAAAAATACATACAACATGTTTATATGAATATTATTATAAAATAATAATAATAATAATAATAGTAATAATAATTAGTATTATTATAGATATTAGAGGTCACTTTTAAAATAAATATTTCGTATATTTAAGAATATATTATAATATTCATTATTATTATTATTATTATTTCGATTATGTTTTTATTTGTTTTACTATCTTATAAAAAAAACAAGATTTTATGTTGTTAGAAATAATTAGAGTATAATATATAACGTTGAACAACATGTAATACATTTCATGTTGTAATACAGTTCATGTAATACATTTTATTTTATTAGAAATAATAATAATAATTATTATTATTATTATACGTTTGTGTGTGTGTATTGTTAATAAGCTTAGAAATATTATCGGTTGGTCTTATTTTCTTCTACTTATAATATAAACATGTTTTTTTTTTTTTTTTATTACAAATAGTTATAAAGTTATAATTGGTAACTCGCGCAAAGGGATGATAAAAAGTGCGTCGCGTTAGAGAAAGAAAGAAAGAAAGAAAGAAGAAACAATAAATAAAAAAGAATAATTTTGCGTAGGAAGAATCGATATGCGTAGGATAATGAACGAATAAAAATAGCCACATTTAGCTTTGTACCTTTCGTTAATTTTCATTGATACCACTTCAACTATTATATATAATATGAAGGCCTTTTCTGACGTATATAAAATGTTTCATAAAAAAACAGAGACACACGTTCCGTGCGTGATACCTAAATTCATAAACAAAAAAAAAAAAAAAGAAGAAAAATGAAAAAAGCAAAACCAACAAACAATTATCAAAGAATCAGAAAGAAAGAATTAGAAAAGTAAAAAAAGAAAAAGAAAAACAGATTATTACAAAGTACACTTGACACAAATTATAAACGCGCACATATGTATACAAACAATTTTGCATAGTTTATCAAACAAAAACATTTAACAATAATGATTTATAAACAGATTCGACGTATACATAGAGATAAAAGATTATCGAAGAATTAAATGAAATTTTGATGAAGAATCAAGCATCTCGTTAAATTTCCCCCGCTTTTAGTTTCTCTCTCTCTCTCTTTCCCCATTATGCGAACGCGTCTCTGTGTTTACGTATTAGCATATAAAACGTACCCATATGAAATACTTTGTAGATAGTATCGTCGAGGCAAATAGTACGTGTATGTGTTTGCATATACAGAAAAAAAAAGAGAAAGAAAAAGAGAAAGAGAGAGAGAGAGAGAGAGAGAGAGAGAAAAAGAAAGAGAGAAAGAGAGAGGGTAATATTCAATACGTCCTTTAAAAAACTCGCGTACCGAGAGTTTTAATATTCGACCTCTTTCGCTAAATCCAACGTGTTTGCACGAGCAAACACATCCAGCTATATATATGTGTAAGTTATGTGTGTGTGTGTATGTGATGCTTGCTCGCTCGCGCACTATTATAAAGAACAATGAAGCATTAAAATCTCTTTCTCTCTCTCTCTCTCTCTCTCTCTTGAATCGATCGGCTGTCAAGCCAACGCGTTCGTCGAAGTGCCTGTCAACGGAAGAGCTTGGCTTTGGTCGAGCTTGATTGAACGGGATATGTGGCACGCATTAGAGATGCATGCATGCCTGACTCGATTATGCATTTCCAAGAAAGGAAGAACTTACCGTTCGATACTACTACTACTACTACTACTAGTAATACTACTACTATTACTATTATTATTATTCTACTAGTACTACTATCGTTAGACGAGACGCCTTAACTCAATCACTTATCGTTCTTTCGTTCTTTTTATCTTTTTTCCTGAATCTTTCTTGTGTGTATGGTGTGTGTGTGTGTGTGTTCTTCCTTTTCCTTCAGATAACTGAATTTATTATATTAGATTTTATCGATACACTTGCACTAGACATTCGGTATCTTACAGTAATAGAATCATTTCTTTTTTTCTTTTTTTCTTTTGAGGATATTTTTTGTATCTGTAATTTTTGGTAATTTATTTTTTTAATTTTTATAGTCATCTTAAAAAGAGATACTTTTCTAGCATTGGATGAAAGGAATATTGGGGAATTTTTTTCGTTTTTATTGTGTGTGTGTGTGTGGATTTTTCTTGAAACATTGCTTCTTGTTCTCTTTTTGTTATATTATTTTTCTTGTAATATTCTGCAATGAAATTTCTTCTTCTTTTTCTGCTTCATTTTTTTTTCTGTTTCTTTTTTTTTTTTTTTACTGGTGGTAGATTTTTTAATTTCTTTTTTTTACAAATAAGATTAAGAGATAGGAACAATTATATATATTGGAATTATTTTCAAGGTATATTTTTCTGGTAATCTTATTTTTTTTATTTTTGTTTTCTACTTATCAATTCCTTTTCATTTAGATAAGTACGATGGGTGTACAGCAAACATGCGCAAAAAGGAGCCTCATGTAACTATCAATGAAATTTTCATATAGTCAAGTTTGTGCATTAGAATTAATCGAAGTAGAAATAAAAAAATAATAAATACGACGTGGAAAGAGAGAGAGAGAGAGAGAGAGAGAGAGAGGGAGAGTGCAAGCTGTTGCACGTGAAATTTTCCTTAGTAAGTACGTCAAAGTTTTATGTGTGCTTTTTTATTCATGTTTATAAGCTTGTTTCAACAGATTACTTTCGATTCGTTCAAGAAAAAATAAAATCTATAATAAACATAAGAGGAAAAAAAGAGAGAAATAGAGAAAAATAAAAAGAAAAAAAAAAGAAAATAAACATCCAACAGTTTTGCTGCTTCTCAATTGATTTTTCACGGATTTGAAGAAGAAGAAATAGAACAAGTAAAAAATAAATGAAATCAATTCGTTTATTCAATACATTTCTATTGTTCATTTAATTCCTTCAAATGGTAAGATAAAAAAATAAATCTATGAAATATGCATACTAATTTTCCATTAAATGAAATATCATTTTAACATTTAAAATTTGTAATAATTTTTTTTTCTGATAATTTGTGGATATAATAAGTATGATAAGAATTATCAATGCAGTAGTTAAAAGTAGTTTAAATTAAATTTAAGAAAATAATATTGAATTTAAAATTATTTTAATTATTATATTTATATATAAAACAAATATTTAAAATATTTATAATATAAGTTATTAAATATTATAAATAAAAATATTTATAATTTAAAATTATAATAATTATAATAACTATATATAATAAGTAGGATAAGTAATATCAATGTAATACTTAAAAGTAGTTTAAATTAAATTTAAGTAAATAATATTGAATTTAAAATGATATTTTAATTATTATATTTATAAAACAAATATTTAAAATATTTATGATATATATAAGTTATTAAATATTATAAATTAAAATATTTATATAATTTAAAATTATAATAATTATAATAATTATATATTTAATAAGTATGATAAGTAATATCAATACAATACTTAAAAGTAGTTTAAATTAAATTAAAATAAAAAATTTAAAATTTAAAATTATAATAATTATAATAATTTAAAATTACAATTTTTTAATAATAATTATATATAATAAGAATTATCAGTACAATAGTTAAAAATAGTTAAATAAGTTAAATTCTTACGAAAAAAATTAGTTGAATATTTAAATAGTTAAATATTAAAATAGTAGGATTCTTTTACATAAATTTTAACAAGATCGTGCCTATAAATAATTGAATATGATTCTAAACTACGCGTTAATACGTTCGTATGTTCGTTCATTTCTATATTTATTCGTAAGTTCCTTTTTTTTTTTTTATATATTTTACGTAGGCGTGCCGCGTGGGTGTTGTTGGTTCACGCGAGAATATAGGATCGATTTGTGCGGAAGACGCGTGTACCGTAGCGTTAAGCAAAAGAAAGAAAGAAGCGCACAAACCGTTCGAGTACTGGGGATGAGTCGAGTCGAGTCGAGTTGAGTTGAGTCAAGTTGAGTCGAGTTGAGTCAAGCTGTACACTAACGTGTTACGAGCTCGTAGAGCATGATGAAGAAAGGGTTGGAGTGAGAAGAAAAAAAAAAAAGAAGAAAAAAACGTAAGAGAAAGGGATGAGGAAAAGAGGTGGAAAAGAAGGAAGAGGGAGGGAGGGAGGGCTAGAGGGGGAGAGGGGGAGGGGGGTAGGAAGAAGGGAAATAAAGGTAGGGAGGAAGGGTGAGGGTTGCAGAACGGTTCTCTCGTAGAAGAGAAAAACATTTTTCTATCTCGCATCGTTGAACTTCGTCAGCTCGACCGAGCGTACGTGTGATCGACTTGCTTACTATACTCTTTTCTCTCTCTCTCTCTCTCTTTCTCTTTTTCTCTTTGCGTATGCGTGTCACCAAGACACGCATGCGTCCTTTATGAATGGCAATATGTGCGAGTGATCGATCGATGTTGTGTGTTGGTTAGTAGCTTATTCGATATATCACTGGTTCGCTAAAATTCGAATAGCAGATTGAACCAAAAAACTAAACCAAATTTGTTCGACACAACTAGTTTTTTGTTTTTTTTTTTTTGTTTTTTTTTTTTTTTACGTTTCCTACGTGCATGTATGTGATTCTGCGTTGGTGTACAAAACCGTATGTTTTTTTTGTTCACCCCTCAACCCCCTCGTTTAAATAATATGCTTTATCATCCTTCGACTATTCGTTGTTTTTATTTGGTTCTGATTTTTTTTTTTATTTAGTATACTTTTTTTTTTATTAACTTTTATGAGATATCGTTATGAGTTGCAATAAAAAAAAAATATAATAAAAATAAAAATAAAAATAAATAAATTTGTTTGATCAAATTCGTTTTGTTCTATATACGATTTTTTATATATATATACTACTAATATTATTTTATTAATATATTTGTAAAATTTGTTATAAACATATATTATATATAGATATTAAATAATAATTATATTACCACGAGATACAACAAAATGTTTCTTTCCTTCAAATAGTATACTATCAAGATAATAATTAATTATCTTAAGATATTTATTATCTTATAGATAAAACATATACCTATTATCTGTTGATTTATATACATAATGGGATAACTTTGAAAAAGAAATTAAAATAAAGTTATTTGAATAGAAAAAAGAAGGATGATAAAAAAGAAAAGAAATCTAAAGGATATAAGAAAATGGTGATGGTATTGGTGATGGTGGTAATGGTAGAATAGAAGGTTCGGGTTCACGATTAATTCACGTCGGGCGTACGCGAGTTTTTCGATGGATAGGTCAATTTATCAAACGAGCATTCGCGCGAGAATGAAAGCAAGTTAGGGTGTAGAAGAAGAAGAAGAAGAAGAAGAAGAAGAAGAAGAAGAAGAAGAAGAAGAAGAAGAAGAAGAAAGTAGGAGGGTAGGTGTAGGAGGAAGGTTTGGATAGGTTTTAAGTTGAAAGATAGAAAAAGAAAAAAGAAAATTGTGGAGAAAGAGAGAGAGAGAGAGAGAGAGAGAGAGATAGACGTTTTCTAGTGGTACTTTTGGAATCTAAAATTGCACGTCCAATTCTGCTCCGAAAGAAGTGTTCAGTTCAGCTCACTCAGTTTAATTTGTCATTCATGGATTCGTCCACGAGGAAAGAACAACTACCCCTTCGTTCGAAACGATTTTTCTTTTTCAACGATCGAAAACAGAGACTGAGAAATAGAATATAAGAGATAAAAAAACGAAATAGAGAGAGTGAAAGAGAGATTGCTAAGGGAATGGAAAAGACAATAGGGAGAATTAAAATAAGAAACTTTTGTTTATTAACTATCCCCTAAGACATCATGATAATATAATTAATCTTATTTCTTAATTTATTATCTTAAAAACAATATTAATTATGTTCATGTGTCTTATGCTAACATCGAAAGATCATTTGTTTATTAATTATTTTATTATACATTTGGATACGACAAATAATTAATGAATAAATTATTAATAAATATTATAAATTACATATATTATGATATTACGAAAATAATTATTTGTTTATTAATTATTTCATTATATATTTACATATACGACGAATAATTGATTAATATTTAATTAAATAATTAATATAGTAAATAATAATAATATTATATTGAGTTATATTATAATAATATTTTGATTATAATAGTATTTTTAATATTTATTATATTATTATAAATATTAATATATTAAATTAATTATATATATTAATAATAATAATAATATATTATTATATTACAAAAATAATGAATTAATAAATAAAGAAAAACAAAATGATAATACAAAATATTTTCCTTTTTGATTACCAAGAAAGGTGAATAAAATTTTTGTTAAATCCCTCAAAAACAATTTTTGGTTACTTATTTATTCTATTGTTCGTTAAAATTGTGACGTAAATTAGAGACAAGAGAGAGAGAGAGAGTTGTGTAGAAGCGAATGAAGGTAGAAATCATAACGAAGAAAAGTTTTAATCAAAGGATCCTAGAATGCACCAACAGTTGCATAGCAGTCCTGTTAAGGAAGACAACTGCACACGAGAGAAATTAAGCCGAATAACGTTTAGTACAACTTATATATATATATCCCATGAAACTTGACGTTATATTCTTTAATTTGGTAAGTTCTCTCTCTTTCTCTCTTTCTCTAGTTGTTCTTTCGTCGTGATAGCAACGTTATGCAAATTTTCTCGTCAAAGTTCAAAATTCTCTTCACTTCTCTCTTCTCTTCTCTCTTCTCTCTTCTATTTCCTATCTCGGTAAGCAGCCGGTGTGTTCTCTAAGGGTAACGGATTGATTTACGTTCCCTCGTAAAACCTCGAAACTCTCGAGAGACGTGGTTAGAGAAACTCGACGCGGCATCTCTTCCGTCATCTCGTTTCTCTTAAGGGATGGATCTTTCAGATTCAAGAAGAGTAAAAATACTCAGAAAGCAAAGGGTAAATCGTCCAAAGCATGAATTTTCTAAACACAAACACGCAAAAACACTAATAGTTGAGATCAACCTTTTCGTGAAAAATGTTCATTCAAAAAATCACCCCCACACCCCCACACCCCCACACATACACGCACACACAAACACACCTTCCAATGTATGCTAATTCATTTTTACATAGACCAAAAAAAAAGAAACACCCATAAGTAACAAAGATTTTATTATCGTTCTTTCCTTTAATTTAAATCGAAGCTATTCATAACAGGTAAGAGTTAATTCGGTCCTCCCTATTCCCCCTTCACCCTTCCAGCTTTTTTTAATAGTGATTTATGCTCATCCCATTCTATTCAAGCCACTTTTCGCAATTTAGTTGGACGGTGGATGGCGGAAATTGTCGGCCCGATAAACTCGCATATGTTCCCGTTTTATCATCTAGTACTGTGTATGTATGCGTGTGTGTGTGCTGTGCACGCTACTGATACAGCTGAAACTCAAACAATAAGTAAGATGATAAATCTGTATTCTGGTTCGTATTGCACATGTTCGCAAATATTCGTTTCGGGGTTTTGGATTTGATGGGTCAAAAGTTTAGTCAACGGGGGAGGGGAAGATGATCGAATTTTTTCTTTCCTTTAAATATTATATTGAATTTTGTGTGTGTTTTTTCCTTTTTATTTATTTTCTTCGTTCGTTTTTTTTTTTTATTATCAATTGTTATTATTATTTTTGTATAGATTACTGATTACGTTAGGTTATATTTGTGTGCAATTCGTGTACTCCCATTAAAAGGTCATGTTAAACGATGAAAACTACCAACGGGAATATACCATTTGCTCTAATTACCTTTGGAAAGTCTGAAAATTTTGGCGAAGTTATTCATTAGCGAGTTCGGATGTTACGTTCAAACTTCGTTTCGGGCTAGTAATATTCATAATAATATTTTACGCGAGTTTCGTTACGTTTTTGTTCTATTTTTTGCGAATACTTCGTTACATTATACATTTATACGCACATACACATACATACATACATATGTACTTATGTATAGGGTCATTTTGGTCTGCTTATATTTCCAGTATAATAATCTCCGAACGCATGTTCCAGGTGAACGAAATAACACGGTGATAACGGGTCTTTATTTCAGGGATTATACTTATGTGATTTCGAGTCATGAAAGTTTCTTGGCAAACGTGTTAAATGTTGCGGATTATTTAGGAATATATATATGTATGAAAAAGTGATTTAGATTAAAGGAGAAATGCTAATTACAATACCTTGTCATTTCTCTCTAGAAAAATAATTTATCAAAATAAATAAACAACTGTATTAAATTTTCAATTATTAATAAACAAAGATGATATATATTCATTAATATGTGAGTATTAAGTAGTGAGTATGGTCAGAAATTGAAATATTAAAAAACAGACATGAATTGTAAGAAATATTAAGTAGAAACGGTCAGTAATTGTAAGAAATTAAGTAGTAACGGTCAGTCATTTATGTGTGTTCACAGACTTAAGTAGTAATGGTCAGTCATTTGTGCATGTTCACAGATTGAAGTAGTAACGGTCAGTCATTTATTCGTGTTCACAGACTTAAGTAGTCACGGTCAGTCACTTAGGCATCATCATACATTTAAGTAGAAATGGTCAGTCATTTATGCATGTTCATAGATTTAAGATGTAAAAATCATGTATTTCTATAAGAAGGGACATATTTGTTTATAATTAATTGTAAATATTTAAGGAAAAATGTTATTTAAATATTTTCAAATCGTTGTAAATCTTATAAAAATTCGATTGAGAATTCGAGATTATTTCTGGCACGCGACACACGTGACATCTAACCCGATGAAATTGGATTCTTTGACGGCCAATGTTACTTTCTTTTTCCTTTATCGTGGAAAGCCACGAATGGAATTTCTAACTTCGTACCTTCTTTTCAAATACTTTATATATATATATACATACATACCTACTTATACATATATACTTTAAAGGGAAACAAGATATATCAAAATTTCGACTAGTTTTTTCTTTGTTTTTTTTTTTTTTTCATATTTCAATCATAACTTAGAAAAATTCTTTCGAAATATTTTTCTTTTTCTTTTTAGAAAGTGCAAGATATGGTCTCAAATTCATCGCAAAGTAAACTACAATCATTCGTTATTCTCTAGCAGTACTTCCTTTCTTTAGCCTACCCCATCCCCAGTTCCGGTAACATTGAATGCAAGCTTATCTCTTCGACATATTCTCCTTGCTGAGACTTGAAATGATCAAAGCGAGTCAGTCAATTTCATGTAAATTCGATAATGGTAGATAACCGATCAAAACAGTAGAATGATAGATGGAATTTTCTTGAGTTTTTTCAATATGTATAAAGATATATATATACATATATTTATATGTAAATAAAATGTGAAAAAATATATACCCAATGGCTTATCGGAATAAATAAAGCTCTTTGTTCAATGTATATCAAAAAAAGAAACTGAGGGAAAAAAAGAAGAACGAGGATTTACAACAACGAACTTGTTATTTATTTCACCGTTACTCGAGTCCAGGGTATAAAATATCGTGCAATTATTTTCAATATCAATTTTACTTACGTAAAAGTAACGTGTCGATATAAGAAATATGATAACATAAATATTTGTAATATATTTTGTTTCTTTATAGAAATGAATTGGATGATTATCAAAGTGTGATCGAAGTTTTACACAAAAAGTTTTTCTTATTAGTAAATAACAAATAAATGAATTTACATTTAAAACTAAATCTTATCGTGAATAAAATAATTTGTCAAAATGTTCAAACATCAAATTACGACAAATACTATTTTTAATTTAGAAATGTAAAAATATAAATATTTTATATAATTAACAAGTATTTTCATAATAACCAGACGAAAACAAGTTTCTGTAATATTCATTGTTAATATTCGTTAATATTTGTTCACATGGCAAATAACGTAAGCTATTATATTATATTTAGTAAAGTAACGATATTCATACGTCATAATCGGTCATAGTGACACGTCGGCCATACTTGTAATTCGGTTTCACGAGTTTCCATCGTGGGACCATCTGCATTGTGCTTTCCACTCTTCTTCTTTATCCGTAACTCCCCTCAGGATTAATATTTCAAAATTAAGCTGCAATCTGCTAAAGCCCAATCCGACAAATCTCGATATCAATTTATTAATGTCCTTACATTATATAGGATCACCTAGATAATCAACTTGTTTCCTAACTGTATTATTTACATTATTCCCAGGAAATCAAGTGCAAAGGAAAATGATCACATATCAAAATATATATATTTAAAATTTTAATGATTTATTATTTTGATCATTATTATTTTATTTAAAGAAACAAACAAAAAATATTTTTTATAATAAAATTTTGAAGATTTAAATATTAACTATAATTATTTTATTAAAACAAACAAAAAAAAACACAAATAAACAAATTTTAATTTTATTATTCTTAACACTATTTATCTTAAATAATTAAAATAATAATTTTAATTATAAAAATATATTTATATTTAATATATATTTAATAATTTAATTATAGTATAATATATATAAATATAAATTATATTAAATTTAATATATTTAAATTATAAAAAAATAAATAATAAAAAAATAAAAATAAAAATTCGGTATTATTAAGTGTTAAATATTTCTTTGATATTTCATCTCAATTATTTAATATTATAAACAAATATCTCAGAAGAAAATATTCTTCTTATATTAAAAAAAAAAAAAAGACACGAATCTCTTTACTCGTCTTTTTTTTGTTTGTTCATGTCGATGTTGTAAGCTTTGTCGGTGTTTCGGAATCAAGCTTCCTGTTATAGAAGTTGGAAGTAGAAGGAAAAGAAAGAGAACAAACGATGAGGTTGGGTGATGAACGGCTAAGAAGAAAGAAAAAGAGTAAGGAAAGAAAAGAGAAAAAGAGTTACGAGTTTTTGTAGTGGGGGAAAGGTTGGAATGGAAGGAGGGGGAAAAGATACCTTTTATAATTAGGCCCACAGGCGACGGGATTGCTCCTCTAATTACCTGTCCAACAATCCCAAGCGAACGAGTAAGTGACTTCCCTGCTAGAAGTCTAGTCGGTGGCCGTTGTTACGGAGCTTATTCAGTTATAGAAACGACATTCAGTAATATAAAGCAAAGTCTCTATACTCTTTTTCTTTTTTTTTTTTCCTCCTTCTTCTTCTTCTCTTCCTCATCCTCCATTTTACGTGACTAGGGGCTAAGAAGTTAAAACCTTCCATACGTTCTAAAACATTCAATGATTAACTGTTACATTGCTAGAATTTTGTGAAATATTTTACATACGAGATTTCAATATGTCAGAAATATAACTTTGTAAAATGAAATTATGTTTAGATGTATTAAGAAACTTTATGTATATATGTATTTTGCAAATTACTGAAATTCTAATGAAATACATTTAACATACAATTTATCATAAAATTATTAATCGTGTTAGACGATTGTTTTTTGTTGACAATATTTCTTTTTTAATTAATTAAATGTTACGATGATAATTATGTAATTATATAAATTATTTTTATATTATTATATTTTATTTATATTATATTATTATTTTATATTATTATATAAAAATTATTTAAAATCCATATTGATTATTACATATGTCCAACCATTTTATACAAAACTAACATAACCTTTGAAAATTTGATAAAAGTATATCCTATAAAAATATCACGTATCTTAGGCCCTCCTTGAATTAACCCTACAAAATTTCAAACCCTTCCTCTTTCTTCTTTTTAATTACTTAATTAATAAAAACATAAATAATTTGATTATTTTATATTATTATTATAATTACTTCAAAACAGAATATTTGTCAAGTATTAAAGTCGATATTTATGAAATTCATAAACATAATATGATGATGACCTCCCGAATAAGTTAGGAGTAAGGAAAAAAAAGAAGGTTAGGAAAGGTAGTCGTTCGAGTTCAGGTTTCCAAGTATCTCGTTGGACGGATTTGCAGTAAATAGGCAAGTGCCCGTGAGGACCTTGATGGGACCGATCGTAAAAGAGGGATCTTCGTAAACGAAGACCTTGGTTGTGTTAGCTGGTTGGTTTGTTGCTTGGATGGCTGATCCGGTAATCGAATTAGTCCCTTAAGTAACAAGGCGTCTGTATACGCACTTTTTAGGGGATCATTCGAAAACATTCGTGTATATACATGTATGTATGTGTGTGTGTATATTTCTTTCTTTTTTTTTTTCTCTTCAACAGTTAACACCAAATGCTTTTTACGAACAAACATGTATATACACTTCGTAAAAAGCTTTTTTATCTACGCGTGTGTAAAAAAATATTCTACGAGGTATCATCTAACGAAATAAAATAAATGAAACTTGTTACACGTCTCAGTTTTATCATATGATATTTCTCGTTGTTGATTACATCTTCAATTACATTTTATATCAAACAATATACAAAATTAATTATATATATTTCTTCGTTGTGTGTTTCTTGAAAACTTTCTCAATGAGTTAGAGGTTAGTTTTGAAGATGACAAATTCAACGTTTCTTGAATGTCATGTAATAAATGGGATTTTGATCATTGAAATTTTGAAATAGTTGTAACTTTAAATTTTCATGTAAGAATAGTTGCAAATGGGATCAAAGTTACATAGAAAGATAAAGAAGAATAAGAAGAAAACAATGTAGTATAGTTTGTTTCTTGTTTTTGAGGTTAGTTTTGAAGATGACAAATTCAACGTTTCTTGACTGGTTCTTTTTTGTCATTGAATAAATGTGATTTTGATAATTGACATTTTAAAATAGTTGTAACTATAAATTTTAATATAAGAATAGTTGCAAATGGGATGAAAGTTACATAGAAAGAGAAAGAAGAAGAATAAGAAGAAAACAATGTAGTATAGTTTGTTTCTTCTTTTTAGTAAAGTTACGAGTACTTAAAGTCGTCCCAATGTTCTTTAGGATTAAAGTAACGTATTCGTAGAGTGAAAAACTCTGAAGACATTCACCCCCCCCTCCCTCTCTGAAGCCTTCAAACTATCTATCTATTTCTTTTAC
This sequence comes from Polistes dominula, assembly GCF_001465965.1. Next base: position 698,741 of record NW_015148978.1, read on the forward strand.
TATTACATCTACACTCTCACTTTACTTCACTTCCTTTACTTTATCCCCTAAGATAGTCTTCGATTTTGTCTTGCTAGTCACGCTACTGTAAACTTTTGCTATTGGTACGTTTACGTGTAAGTGTATGTGTATGTGTATGTATATACGTGTGAAGCAAATTGCCTTTTTCGCATTGGTGGTATTACGAAGAAGTAACATCTGCCGTGCAATACTTTTTTGAAGTTGTTTCTAACCTGTTTCATTCTATTTATTTTATTCTTTCTCTTTCTATTTATGTCTATGTCTATGTCTATGAGTTTGCAATCGAGTGTCCTAGAGATAAAGGCTAATATGGTTCTCGTATAGTGTACAAGGCATGGATCATGATGATATACTACAGGTTATGCAGATACACTTATAAGTTATGTACGTTTGTACTGTATATAGTATCACAACAACGTGTTTCCTGTCTACTATGTGTATATACATACATATATATGTGTGTGCTCATTATTATGAAAGTGGTCTGATCATAAGTCAAAATTTAAAAAATATAAATTAGTTTATAATAATTATTTTACACCAAATTATTTTAAATTGAATTAATTCAATATAATTTTTATGATATTAGTTAAATGCATACTTTGCAAAAATTCAATGTCGATTTTCTCGAAAATATAGCTTCAAACGAAAAATTTTTATACCTTTTTTTCGATTCATTTTTTCATGTAGAATCACCCCCTTTTCGCTTGTACCACCAGTTACAGATCACCCTGTATATTTTGTTTCTACTATTAAAGATTATATATTTCAATATTACGTATTTTAAAGAATATAAATGATATTAAACATATCAAATATATTTAATATAATTTATTTATTTTATTAATATATTATTTTATTTTTATATATTTAATAGAATTGATATATTTATTGTAATATAATCAAATATAAAATTGATTATATTTTGATTGTTATATTTTAATTATATAATTTAAATATTAAACATCTAATTAATTTTTATTTTTAAAATATTTATTTTGTTGTCCTAAAAATTTGTATTTCTCAGTAACTCATACATGCACAATTTTATACTTTTTAATTTTCCTTTATTTTACTGACCTGAAAGAAAAATAAGAACAATACTAATTTATTTTCTAATCTTTCTTTATATTGTATTAAATAATACAAACAAATATTATTAATATTATTCATATAAAACTTATTAGGAATAAATAAAAAAGCACAAAATTCCATCACTAAAAATACGTGAGTGTATATATATATAAAAAAAAAAAAAAAAATAAACATTTCCAAAAGAAAAACACCGATTTTTATTATCATTCAAAATGCAAGATTCTTGTTTTTAAAATTGCATTGCGAAAAAGGAAAATAAATAAAAGAAAAAATACTATGGAAGAGATTCGTTAAATTAAGAATACCCTTAACTGAATTTGTACTTAAGTAAGAAGAAGAAGAAGACATAGAAAAAAAACGAATTAAAAACAAAAGAAAAATAAGAAAAACTCATGATTACGTTTCCTCCAATGGCGATTGTTGTATCGGTACTACTCAACTGTAAGAAAAGAAAAGAAAAAGAAAAGAAAAGAAAAGAAAAGAAAGAGATAAAGTTTAACAGAGAAGAAGGACATCGAATCTCGAATGGAGGATGTTTCCGGTGGGGCACGTTTATCTATCGAATAATAGGAAAGGGTTTCGATATCGACTAAGGTACTACGCCGATTGAGCTTGGAACGTTTCGAAACGAAGGAAGTATCCTCCTTAGTAGTTGCATACTAGAATTTCCCCCACTCTTCTACTCCCCCCACTCTTCTCTTCTCTTTCTAAATCTATCTTACACTTACACAACTATAGTTCTAAGCTTATATACACCCACTCGTGTTAAAGTATACATATATTCACACATACACACACACATACATATATATATTTATTACACCTACTGTGTATCTGTGCATATATATATGCAGATAGATAGATATACATGTATCTACCCACTCGCAAAAACGTGTATGTATGAGAAGATACATAGACATACACACGTATAGAAATCAAAGGATGTATGTATACTATATCTATATGTATGCAGAGACACTGTCATAGGATGTTGTCGGTGACAAGGGCGAGGAGAATCGATGGTAGAGGCTACATTGAAAACCGGTAGCTACCCCAAGTGTTTATCTACGAGCGGTAAGCGCTCTTGTGATTCGAATAGCCAAGGTTGCTTCGATATCTGTGGTGGCCTCTTAAACGTCGATGTGCATATAACGGTTGACCCAATAAGGATACCCAACCAACCCTTCTCCTCTCTTCTCTTCTCTTCTGCTCTCTTCCTTTCTTCCATCGAACCCTCCCCATCTCTTTCTTTCTTAGTTGCTTTCACCTAATAGTAGCTTCATTTGCTTACCTTCTCATCGTTGTTGTGTCGGCAAAAGAGACACGGATGAGTGGGTGGAGGTGGAGGAGGAAGTTGAGAAGGAAGGCAGATCGAATCCTGGAAGAGGCTCGAACACTTGAGAAAGCACTCCAGCCACGCCTGACTTAATCCTTGTCAAGTAGCGAATTTACCTATAGCTATATTCAGAAGACTAGCATAACAATTTTCCATCCACTATATCAACCATGTCTGTATGCGTGTGTTCGTGTCTCTTATTCATGTTTAGATTAACAAGCTACGACTAATACGGCAATGTCTGAAATTTCTAATTTACATACAAACGTACACATATATACAATATATAAATAAGTATATAAATATATACTTCTTGGTTTTTTTTATGTATATTATTTTATATTATTTTTGATATATATTATAATTATTTTGTATATTTTTTATGTTATATATTTTTTTGTATATAAACACGTACACATATCTATATATAATATAAAAATACGTATATATATATATTTCTTGTTATTTTTTCTATTAACAGATTATAATTAACTTATCATATATATTGTATATTATATATTATTTTATTAACAGATTATTAATATTAAAAGATTATTATTTTTTTTCACCAGAATATTCATAGTTTTCTTTAATTCATTTTTCTCTTTTCTATTTTAATCCGTAGATATTCTTCTTTGACATCCTTTGCAATTATTGATTCTATCAAGACGCATTCATTACGAGCTCTCTTTCTCTTTATGTATTTGGTAATTGAAGTTTTAAAAATGATTTTCTTTTTATTACTTCAAAATTAAATATATCAAAGCGTGTAATCAAGCAGAATAATATTTAATCATTGATTCAACGTACGAATATAAACGCATATCTTTGGCTTTAGAAATAATATAATTCGATGTTTAAACTAGCGTAGGTTTGCTAAAACGAAGTTTCTAGTTTCAAATGTATACACGAACGAGTATCAATAATTTCATTGGATTTCTAATCGGCTTTAATAATTATTACTGAGATTTTACAATGTCAAAAATTTTACTCGATTTAATTATTATTTTATTCGTACGAGTGTAATTTGATGAAATTAATAAAACAATAATTTTCTTTCCTATCAAAACAACAACAAGATAAAGTAATTGTTTATATCTTCGAATAATAATCAATGAACAATAATTTGATTGTAATAAAATAATATTTGTTATGACACCAAACGTTGTTCAATTTATATAAATAAAAATGTAATTGTGCCTAATGATTGTCTTGAAATATTACCACAAAGTTGCATTCGCATACAGCTAGAATTTTTTTATTACATTAATTTATTTAAAAAATAATTAATTAATTTAAAACAATAGAAAAAAGATACAAATAAGTCCAGTGCTACTAATAAATAATAACGTTAATTGTAATCAAATATATATTTGATTTTATTATTAAAATAAAATAACAAGATTGTTGCTACTGCTGGATTTGTGATTTAATAATCGTCTAGCAATCATTTCTGATATCAGACTGGCTTAAAAATTTACGCATAAACACAACCTCTGGAATTAAAGGATAAATAGATAAAGAGGATGAGAGTAAAAGAGAGAAAGAGATATATATACAGACTTAGATAGGATCGTTGAAAATCGGATTGATTTAGATTCTCGAAACTGCAACCAGCAATCGTACGTTTACGAAGTATACTGCACACACAAACCATCCACCCACACCCACACACATACGAATACATACAACAAATTTAAATATATATATTTATCTATATACCTATTTATCTACTTGGATATACACGTATGTACATCTATCGTTCGTCGATTGCGTTGTAGCTCACCTTTAGTGTTAAACGTGCCGTACTGATATCGATCTCACGTTTACGAGCGTCTCTATATTTACGAGCATATCAATGGAGAGGAGAGATGCTGGCTAATGAAAAGCTAACCCCTTCACTACCCCATTCCAACCCCACTCCTCTCTTCTGCTAACTATCACCTCCCATTTTCGTTAGTTTCTTTTTGGTAATTTTTAAATTGTTCTATTTAAAAAAATGAATTTTTATGATTTATCTTATTTCACGATCAAATATAATATAATATTTCAATAATATATAATTTATATGTATAATATATATTTTATATGTTAATATAAACAAATATTATTATAAAATATTATAGTAATTATTATTATAAAAAATAAATATTATTATAATTATTATAAATATTAAATTATCATATGTATATAAAATAAAATTTCTTTATAATTTGTTTTTTTTTTTTATGTATGATTTGTTTTTTTTGTTTGATTTAATAATCCATCATAAATATAATTTGTATTTTCTTCCTTCTCTTTCTATTTGTTGTTTTTTCTTTCTGTTGGAATTTTGGTGTCTTCGTAAACGAAATCGTTCAACGTTTGTTTAAGCTATCACATTAGAATTTAACGAGACGTATATATATATAAAAAAAAGAAAAAAAACGAGACGCGTTAGAAAGAAGACGACCAGCAGATGTTAGTCGGGGTTTGGGAAGAGACGAAATGGATTGTTTGATCGTAACCTTTAGCGTCTGGGAATCCTTTTGGTGGTAGGAGGAAAATCGTAAAAGGTTCTTATCGTATTCCGTAGCCAATGAAATTTCAACGAGTAAGTACCTTTTCGTCTACCCGTCGTCGTTCGTAAATTTTACGATGTACGTCCACTCCATCCACTAACGTTAATTAATTGCTCATTAGGGTACAATCAATTTCATGCGTTTAACTAAAGATAGGACAATCAGTTGAAAGTCGTATTCTCATTGTTTTACCCTACCACCCCCCCCCCTCGCCCCTTTTCCCCTTTAACAACACTCTCTTTCATTTTATTCTTCCTAATACTATCGTTAAATTAAAAACACCGTTTAGAAGATTATCGTAAAGATTTGATTCGAAATATTATTATTAACGTCTCTCGATCTCGAATTATCCAAACGATTGTGTTGATGTTTAAGAAAATTATTGTTATGTGCAAATAAAATCTCTTGACGAGTTTCATAAAAGAAAATATAATGTGTTCAATGATTAAGATTAGAAAATAAAAATATATTTTACAATTCTGTTAATATAATTTGTGTAATATTTAATATTTCTATATATAAAAAATCTATCGATAACCATTTAATATTGACACTTAATTAATGTTATACTGAACAAAATATATATCGAGAATTTATTTTACAAAATATTTATTTATTAATAAAATAGAAATACCAATCAAATTTAAAAGATATAAATGTAACGAATAATTTATAATCATTTAATTGCATTTGCAATTCATCATTGAAAAAGTAATAATAAAAATTCAAATAAACAATCGATCAATATTTAAATAAATCATTTTTGTATATATTATTTATAATATTTTACAGAAATATAATTCGATTTAATATATCGACACTTTATTAAAGTTATACTGAGCAAAATATACCAAATATTTGGTATAAAATCTATATATAAAAAAATACCAATCAAATTTAAAAGATATAAATATAACAAACAATCCCTTAATTGCATTTACAATTCATCATTGAAAAATTAATAACTAAAATTTAAATAAACAATCGATCAATGTTTAAATAAACATATATATATATAAAAAAAAAAACTAAAGAATATAAAAAAACTCCGCTTATATTTACTGTAAATATAAAATATTTCAAGCGTGAGAATGTGTCGATGAGACAAGAAAGTTTACATGGAGGTAAAGGGGTAGAGCAAGGGATAAGGGTATTGAGGGTAAAAGAAGAAAAGAAAGGGATGAAGAGGCGCGTGGGCGAGCTGGGGTTGGTACGGGGTTTGCCGCGAGGGGTGGGTGGTTGGTAAAGGGGAGGATAGGGGCTTGTTGTTGCTGGCGTGGCGCCGGAATGTGGAGCAGTGTGTCAGAACGACACCCTTCTGAATAGCAGAGCACAGCAGAACAACACAGCAGAACAACACGTTAAAACATAACAGAACACAACACCACCAACAAGTCAGCTGTTGGGCTCCTAACACATCAGTGTTTTCCACTTTCTTTCACAAAGACTCTCTTACGTAGATCCTCCCCCACTTTTTTTATTTTCTTTCCTTCATCTTCTTCATAGATGACAAATTTGTTTTCTTCGTTCAATCATCATTCGATCTTCTTTAATTAGTTTCTTATTAGAGGGTTGAAAAATTACAGATTAAGAAATTAATGTTATACTTCAGTGTTATAACCTTCAATGAAGCTACTGAAGCTAATAAACACTAATCATTATTATTATTATTATTATTATTATTATTATTAGAACTTAGTCCTGTTATCTTTAACTTTTTTTACCGAGGGTAGGTTGCTAGCCTTGCCCTCGAACCCTCCTCCTTTATCTGGGCTTGGGACCAGCTAGTTATTATCTAATTATCTAGATACTAACTAGGCGGAGTTAAATTTGTTTATTAAAGATGAATCTAAATTGTATATTTTGTTTCCATTTTCAGTTTTTTTATTTTGGTTCGTTTTACTTCTTTTCGTCGTCTTTCAGCAATGTCTCAGCATGCATTGATTTTACTCAACCTACTAGCAACTTCTGTGTATATGTGTGTGTGTGTGTGTGTGTATACTTACCTTACAACCTAAGCCCTAGGTCCTCCTAAGCCTGGGTAAACACTCGACACTGCGAAGTGGTACACGTTTTGTACCCGTGCGAAAGAACGAACGTCGCCCATTAACGCACACATTCATCCATCCATCCATCCATCCATCAGCCTTACTACCACGACATATACTATATACTACCAACAAGAGTGAGAAAGAGAAAAAAAGAGGGAAAGGAAGCTAGCAAGGCTACTGGTTCATGGAACGAGTACGGTAACATAGACCAGATGAAAAGTTTTTCTCTCTCTCTCTCTCTCTCTCTTTAATTTTTTCACCGTGCGACGCGTTTTTCGGTTTTCGAAGCTAACGAGAACCCATGTATGCCACTCATGGATTTTTCTTTTTTATCCTAAAGTTAAAGCGGACCTAGTGGCAAAATAAAAAAAAGAACACGAGAGATCATTCGCCCTTTTTTTTCTCTCTCTCTTTCAATCTATTTATAGTCTGTCTCTCTTTGTCTCTTATTTATTTATCTATCTTCAACCCTCTCTCTCTCTCTTTTTCTTTTTTTTCTTCCTCATACTTTATCTATCAGATTCTCTCTGTCTCATTTTGTGTGTGTGTCTAATTTTCTGTGTGTGTCTTCTTTTATTTTACCTTAGGAGGACACTCACAGTTACTTTGTGATTATATTGTATTATATATCGAAGTGGTTTTCTCTCGAACCTCTCGATCGAGGTTCACCGCGTTGCGCTCGAGTGTAAAGCAGCGGCCTTTACAGTTAATTAATCGAAGAAGAAAACGTAGACACACGACCGCGTACAAATCAATATTTTCCTCTCCTTTTTCTCTTTTTTTTTTCTTTCATCTCATACTATTTCATCTACCTATTAGAAATATTTAGGTTTGTTTTTTATTTTATATCAAGCGATATATATCGAATAAATCTTTCTTAAGGGTTAAAATACACTAACAAGGTAATATTTCATTACATGTTTACATGTTTAGAAACGTTATATATATATATATATATATGTCTCTTAGTTAATACATAGAAGACTCGGATTATTGATGATCGAGTTGTTGAATGAAATCCTAAGAAAATGACGAAATGTTTAACAGGATAAAAACAAATGTGTTCTGATTTGTTTATTTCTTGTTCAACTTTATTTGATAAATAGTGAAAAATAGAAAAATAATTAAACACATAGAAAGAGGGAGAGATGAGGGAGTCTTGGGGAAGGAAATAAGAGTCCATTCGCAAGTTAACAAAGAAAATTTGGTACCATTAATAGCAACCATCGTATAAAGCTCTTATCGTTGTACTTAACGTCGTTACGAGTACGTAACTTTGGCAAATTATTGTTGCAACCCTCATAACATAGAAAATACGATTATTACAACGTTTCAAACGTATGTTATGAACTTAAAACACAACGGCGGTGATATGTGTAAACGTTATGAGGATTATTTTAACACTTGTCCATTTTACGATACACTTTTTAACGTGATATTATATATAATCGATTATTATTTTTTTGTTTTTTAAATCTTCGAAGAAAAATTAAGATACTTCTATCATACGTATTATAACATATTAGTGTGTTGCATAGGATAAAAAAAATTTATGTAAAAATAAAATTTGAAAATATGTTCAAGGATGATTGACGCACGAGGAAGATGGATAAAAATATACATGGTGACGCGTTGTTAAGGTATCTCGTTAATAATAATTATATATAATTATATTTATATAATTATATATTATATATTAATTATTACATTTAATTATGTAATAATAACATTAAATTACATTACATTTAATTTTGTAATAATTAATATATAATATATATTATACATTACTATATAACATATTAATAATATATATTATATATATTTATTATTTTCTATAATATATATTTTATATAATATATGTTATGTATTTTTTATATTAATAATAATTATTATTATCATTATTGTTATTATTTTTAAATATATATATATATTTAGATATAGATATATTTAGATTTGTGAACAGATTTTTAAGAGGATATTGAAAGTGATATATATGTGTATAGGTATTCTATAAATAATTTGATACCAAGTGATATATATATATATATTATATCGTATGAGAGAGAGAGAGAAAGTAGATAACTCAGTGATATCTTATAATAGTTTTGTTCGTTACTTTATTAGATCGGTTTCTGGTCGTCGTCGTCATTTCGATGGTTATCCGTATATAATAAAATAAAAAAAGACAAAAGTGACAGAACGAGGTAATGGTTATATATACATAGATACATGTGTATATTGGTGAATATACCATGTCTGACCAAACACGGTCTTCTCTACTTAGCTTTCATTCAGTAACTCTTTCGATATTCTATTGCTTTACTTCCTTTTCTCTTTATTTTATTTCATTCTCTCATTCTTTCTCTCTTTCTCTGTTTTTCTTTTTCTTTATTTTCTCTCTCTTTCGTTCTCTTTTTAAATCCAATAAAGTTTCGAGCGATAAATAATAAATTTATATGCGGCAAGACTCGTTCGTTGGCACGTAGTGTTTTAAATTTCACCCTTGAGAGAAATGTCTCTCTCTCTCTTTCTCTCTTTTTTTCTTTTTCTTTTTTTCTTTTACTTTTTTTTTCTTTCTATTTTTCTTTCTTCGGTTTCCAACGCTATCATTTTTAGTTTGCAGTTAGGATGCAGATACATAGATACTCGTAATATATAAAAAGCTTCGTTTCTTATGAAAGATGTAAAGAAAAGAAGAAAAAGAAAAAAATAATGTAATGCAGAAAAAAAGAGAGAAGAAAAATGATAAGAGAGAGAGAGAGAGAGAAAGAGAGAGAAAAAAAGGATATGAAAATTCAATTCGCTTCGGTTAGAAATATAATTTCGTTAGTAAAAGTAAATTGTACTGAACATTTTTTTTTATTGCTCTTAGTACGGTTTGATTTACAAGAAAAGTTATTTAAAATGATTTATTTTTTATTTTTTTAATATATCAGAATCAATTTAATAACAATTAATATAAGAATAATAGAAAATACATATTATTATTTTAAAAATTACGTGTATTTCAAAAATATATAAAAGTTGTTTTAATTTGATATTTTATTAGATATACATTTTCAATTGAAGATCATCACTTGTCAGGAACTTTTAAACAAATGTATTTTAATTTAAACAATCTTAAATATTATTATAGTACAGTATTGTGTTAGATTTATCTGAAATGATAATTAATAAATATAAAAAAAACATTATATTGTAAATTAAAAATAGGTAATGTAAGATGAATGTACCATACCGTTCTCTTCGAAATCCACCATAAGACTGACGACAGATGTGACATAATCACTTTTATGAAATTTGATAAAATTTCTTTCATCGATTATTATTTATATGATTTTACGAAGACTATATATTTGTGTCAATAATTATAAAAAAGTTTTTTCAATTCTTTCTTTTATGAAACGCATTTCTATTTTTCAAAATCGAGTGAGTGGTTTATACTTCGATCGTTTGGGACAAGAAATGGATACTAGTCGTAGTATTGAGAGAAATACTTTCCTGAAAATCCGTAAAATCCTAGTTGGTAGAATGAATGAGACACGATTACATTGGTAAATGGATTCCTGTTGGGTTATCCAAGGAACGAGGGTAGGTAAGAGTAAATGGTGTTTTAACCAGCGACGAAAACGGCAAAGAGGGTGATGAAGAACCGTACCTGAGAATTGGATATTTTTAGTTTAAAGTCAAGATGAAAGAGGAAAATAGAAAGAGAGAGAGAGAGAGAGAGAGAGAGAGAGTGAGAGAGAGAGAGAGAGAGACTATTAATTTCCGTTTAATTTTCAATAATCCCTAGAAAATATTTATCGACATATATTTCACTAGACTTACCAAAAAAAAAAACACACACACACATTGTACTTTACATAGTATTAGTAAAAATGGTAAAATCCAATCAGAAAACAATTTAAAATCATTGAGAATAGAATACGACTAAAACTATTTTTTTTTTTTTTACTTTTGTTTTAAAATACCATAACAAAACTTTTTTTTTTTATTAGATTTGATATATTTTAATTAAATTATTATTTTTAGGTACAAGTTGATAGAAAAATCAAATTTTATTTCTTTTTTCTATTTTGTATGAATAAAAGTATGTAAAATAATGAACGAATGAAATGCAACGAGATCGATGATAATAATTATATAATTATATATCGTATATAGTATTGCGTGCATGTGTGTGTATGACGAACATAGCAGAAATCGCCATTAATTCGATTTGTTCAGATGATTGCTTTATCCGACCATTCGAATCGTGAAAATAATAGCGACTGTCTATCTATATATATATATGTATATATACATGTATGTATGCACATATATATAGATATATTTGAACGAGAGAAATATAAATGGTAGAAAGAGAAGTCAGAGTGGGGGGAGATCGGAAAACATCGTTATTATCGGCAATACGTGATAATGTTCCGTTGGACGTTAATTTGCGACTTGTCAAATATGACCACGACTATTGTAATTATAGAGACGATACTATAGATAAAACCATATATATATAAAATATTAAATATATCCTTTACGTTTCTAATTATTCATAATATAAATATTAAAATTAATAATTTTTCAATGTTCAATATTAAATCCTAACCTTTTTTTTTTTTATTTCAATATATTCGATCAATTTTTTGAATAATCTCACTTGCAAATATTTTTTAAAAATAAATTCTAAGCATTTTGTTTACTATTATATTATATTATATTAATTATATATAATATATACAATTATATAATATATAATTATTATTTATATTAATTTTCAATATTTTTATTAAAATTATTTATTAATATTATTAATCAATTATATTAAAATAATTAATATGTAATATTCATATAATATTCAAAAATAATATTACATGAATATTCGAAAATAATATTATATGAATATTCAAAAATAATATTATATTAATATTCAAAAATAATATTATATGAATATTCATGAATAATATTGTATGAATATTCAAAACTAATATTATATTAATATTCAAAAATAATATTATATGAATATATATATACGTGTATGTAGAAAGATTGATAGACAGGTATCAGGAAAATAAAGGTAGTTAAAACTAGAATGTTGAAGAAGGATGTCTATAACAAATTTAAGGATCTTCTTTTGTATTGGGAAGGGGGTGGGGGGTATAGGTGATAGATGATCGGTGTTGTTAAATTAATTCGTGGCAAGATGTCGAGAGAAAAACAGAGAAAAAGAGATACATAAACAGAAAGAGTGAAAACAGCGTAAAATGACGTTTAGACTGAAAGAAGAAAAAAGTGTAATAGAGAAACAGAGAGAGAGAGGGAGAGAGAGAGAGAGAGAGAGAGAGAGAGAGAGAGAGAAAGAGGAAAAAAAATAATATTTCGCCAAGAATTTCTGGTACGGAAAAGCAATCGAGGTAATTTCGTTCTGTCTAAGACTGCAGTTGCTCTCTCTTTTTTTCTTTCTTTTTCTCTGTCGTACCTTTAAAGAAAATATTGGAGCTTGTTTTCTTTCTCTCTCTCTCTCTTTCTACTTCTCTGTCTTTTGCTTTTTAAAAGCTAATTGCTATCTACGGACGGCGAACCTTGTCGCGTAATTACTCGGCGTTTAATCTTCCGCCGGTTTTCCCCTCGTTACCGATACGTCTTGTTTGGCATCTCGAAACAACCTTTCGCCAAGAGGATCTTTCCTTCTTTTAAGAGAATTCATCATCATCATCTTCTTATTCCTCTTCTTCTTCTTCTCCTTCTCCTTTGTCTTCCCCTTCCACTTAGTCTTCCCCTTTTCTCTTCTTCTTCTTCTTCTTCCCCTTCTTCTTCTTTTTTTCTTCTTTTTCAACGTCAATCTTTCTTATTGCGATTCCATTCACGTGACTTTAACGTATGATATTATTTCTTTTTGCCAATTTTTCTAAACATCGTCAAACATATTTTCTTACGTTCAAAGGGGAATCGTATTTCTTTGACGAATAGTTTTTCCTACTTTACGTTTATAAATGTTAAAAGATATACAAGTGTAAAAGTGTTAAATGTTTATTTCTATTTATTTTTTTATATTTAATTTTATTGTAAATATATTATAATATATATTGTATATAATAATAATAATAATAATAATAATAATAATAATAATAATAATAATAAAAATATTAAAAATATAAAATAATATAAAACATAATTATATATATATATATATGTTTTCAAATGTTATTTTTGTCTAATGAATCATGTTAAAACTCGATCACCTTACAAGACTATGCAGATGTTTTATATTTTGTTCTTCTTCTATTTCATTTGATTGTATAAAAAAATAATTAATTTATATATGTATATAAAAGAAAAAATAAATAATGATAAAAAGAGAATTGATATACCTGAAGTTTATTTATCTACTATAAACTAAGTTATAATAATAATTTATAGTTATACACTGTAGAGAGTTTCAATCCATCTCAGTTGTATCATAAAAGTCAACAGGAAAATGACAATATTTTTCAATACTGATTTCAACTACTCGTACGTCTAAATATGTATGTCTGTATTTGCATTTAACTATGCAACTTTCGAATTTTACTACGTATTCTGATTTACGAGTTAGTTTAGTATACATATATATATGTATATATTTTCTATAGCTTTGTCAGAGACAATATAGTAACTGCATATATACGTATATCTATGTATGTGAATTTATTTACTTCTATACACGTTACTGAGAAAATAAAATCGTAAATGTATATTCCTGTACGTTGTGAACGTACGTTAAAACACTCTTTCTATTTCTATCTTTCGTAAATCATACCTTGTCAATAGTAAGCATGCCAATATTTGCAAATGCACACGAACTTTCTCTATGGTAGAAAAATTTTATCAACTTATATGTTTCCTTCTTTTATGTTTATTTTATAATCATTTTATTATATACATATATAATATAATAGTATACGAATACATTTATATATTTACATATATACATATATGTTTTTCATTTACAAACTTTAATTACGATGTAACAGAAAAGTTGAATATATGCTGCGCTAGTTATTTATTTTCTCATTTTGTTAAATTTAATTTTCTTTCGTGGAACGTGTTTAAAATTTTCTCACCCATAAAAAAAAAAAAAAAACAGAAAAAAATGAAGAAATAGGATTATTACACACTTGACATTATTCTTGACGTTTCGATTATCTTTCATTCATTTTATTTTGGTTAATCGTAGTAATGTTTTTTTTTCCTCACGTACTTTAAAATACGAGTGAATATGTTTGTTTTATTTTATTGCAGTTTTTTTTTTCTATTTGTTTTTAGTTTAATCGAAGATGTTTTGCAGTGCAAAATATTCTGCAATTTCTTTGATGTGCTTTCTCTTTCTTTCTTTCACTCTTACTTCCACTCTTTCTTTTTCTCGCAGTCTTATTTTCCTAGGGGTTTTTTTCTTCTTTTTTTTTTTTTTTTCATAAAGACGACGACGGGCTTTTAGAAAATATTATGAGTATCGTATTTTAGGCGTGCTGTCGAAAGAAGACGACGAAGACGGAACATTTTTCGCGTCGAAAGGGAAACGCAATTTTTCACGAGAGATACTATTTTTATTTTTATTTTTCTTCACTCTTCTTTCTCTTATACCTTTCTTTCTTTCTTTCTTTTCTTCCTTCTTTTCCTCCTTTCATCTTTTTTTTTATTTTCTTCCCGATGAGAAATATAAAAAAAAATAGAAATTAAAAAGAATAAATAATTAAGAACAAAAAAAGTATTGAAAAGATAAAAAGATGATCTAGAGATGATGATTTTATTTTTGTTGTTGTTGTTGTAAAGAAATTTATTAGACAATTCGTGCATCGTGCAATAGAAAAAAAAAAGTAAATCAAAAGAATATTTAAGAATTTTTCTTTCAATCGTATGAATTTTGTTCAACTTTTTGATTTAACGAAAATTTCAATTCGTTTTCAAGTACTTTTAACGATGATTGTGGTAAAAAATAAAATTCTTTTTTTATCATTTAAACAATGATAAAAAGTCAAAAGTATAGAAATTAAAATTGTACTTAAAAAAAAGAAAAAAATAGAGTTTGAAGAATATTGAGCTAGAAAAATCAACGTTATATAAGTAAACTTGAATATTCAACTTTCTTCTAGTATACATATAGTATATATATACTTTAAACATTAGTATATACAAGTATGTCTACACACACGTACACACAAACACACACATGTATATATGTATGTATTTGACGTCTACATCTTACGTTTCCTCGTATCGATCCTTCCACGAGCTTTCTAAAAGAAAAGAAAAGAAAAGAATAGTCAAAATGGGAGTAGATGAAAGAAAGAAAGAAAAAAAGAGAGAAAAAAAAAAAAAGAAAGAAAATGCTCTATAAAGTTAGGAAAAGAATCTAGCATAGACAAGAGGGACGAAGTGTCAGTGTAAAGACCAAGAGAAAGTTTTCTCAAAGTATCGTTATTTTTGTCAGTAGTAGTAGTTGCAGTAGTAGTGACTCGTGAAAATTCTATCATCAAACTTACACACATACGTACAAAATCTATTTAACCCTTTCACTACTACGGGTGACTATAGTCACCCGCCACAAAACGACACCCGCACACGACGGGTGACTATAGTCACCCG
>NW_015148978.1:717685-759035 GCF_001465965.1 Polistes dominula
ATATATATATATATATATATATATATGTAACACGTTTCCAAATAATTCCATTAAACGTAATATATATACATAAATTATGTAAGAATCTGACGTCAAGTTCTTATTATCAAAGTAATTGCTTGAAATTTCTTGCAAACCTTTGCGTTTAGTCGAAGAAAATATCTTTCGATTGGTTAAATCGCCAGATTTCTTTGACATCTGTCATCTTCCTCTCTTTCTCTCTTTTTCCTTTTCTCACTCTTACTCGTTTACTTTTTTTTTTGCTTTCTCTCCTTTCTCTCTTTCTTTCTTTCTTTCTTTGCCTTTGCGAAGGAATCTTTGTAAGATTTTCAGTGAAGCGATAGAACGATTTGCCTTTGACGAGAAAGAAAGAAAAAAGTATAAAACTCAGGGACGTGGAAAATGCAGTAGTACTTTATATAAATTCTTTTCTTAAACATCTTTTCATCGTTTATTCGATTTATCCCAATTTATTGTATATTAAGTACTTATATACTCCCATATATATAAAATATACAAAACTAATAATTATCAGAAAATTACAAAGAAAAAAAAAACAAATGATTTATTATATCCAAAAAGTATTAATTAGTATTAATTATTAACAATATCTTTAAATAAGGCTGTGAAGACCTGGAGAATTGGAAGGTCGCGTTCAGGAACGGAAAAGAAACACTGGCGACGAGATTTGGTATTTGTGGCAATGAACTTTCAAGTTTCTAATGACAATTAATAACAATATAATTAAAATATAATAAAATATAATAAAATTTATATTTATGTGAATTATTAATTTATATTAAATATTATTTTCTATTTTCTATTTATTATATAAGTTATATATAATATAATAAACTATAAAAAACTAAAACTATAAAGCTATAAATTATAAATAATAAAAATATCCAAATATTATATATTAAGTTGTATAACTTAAATATATAATAAATATAAAATAAATATAAAAATATAAATTTTATTATATTTTGTTATATTTTAATTAAATTATTATTTATTGGCATGTGATACTTGTGATACTTTAAATTGCATAATTTTGCTTTTTTTTTGTCTTATAAAAGTTTTTATTAACACAATCATAAATAAAACACACAGAGATATTTTGATGTTCCAATTTAAATGTCCTATAACCCGTTCCTATCATACACACATATATATATATATATATATATATATATATATATGTGTGTGTGTGTGTATATGATGTGGTTGTAATATATATCGTCGGCAACCTATCTATCCTGTCAGGCAAATAATATCCACGTTGCACTGTGGTGTCGGCAAAAACTTGGATAGATGCAAATCGGAGGTAACCATGCTAGCATAAAAAGCACGATCGTCGCCATCTCAGCAAAAACATTCTCCTATTCTCCCTCCTTTTTTTGTCTCCTTTTGCTATTTCTCAATCTCTCTCTCTCTCTCTCTCTCTCTTTCTCTTTCTCTTTGTTTCTCTTTCTTCTTTTTTTTTAGTTTTTTATTTGTGCTTAAACACGCACGCGTTACATAGTACATATCTTTTCTTCGTTGGTATTAAAAGAATAATCATTGAAACACTGTGCACCAAAAAAGAAAAAAAGAAAAGAAAAAAATAAGAAATAAGAAATATGAGAAACGTTTAACGACGAAAAGATGAAGAAAAAATGATTTTAATAGTCGCATGAGAGCTGCATATTCCTTTTTTTTTAATCTTTTTTTTTTTGTCTACAGTATAAGAGAAATTTTATTCGTCCGAAAATCTTTGACTATTTTTCGTTTCGTACTAAAAAGCATTCCACGTTATGTATCCGCGTACAAAGGATTTTTAATTTTTTTTTTTTTTTATTTCTTTTTATTTTTCCTCAAATAAATATATCTCTAGAATATATCTCTAGAATATATATATATATATATATAAAATTTTAATGGATATGCATATGTGTGTGTATTTATATTAATGATTTTCTCTATCTTTTATTTCTTTTTTATTTTTTATCTTTATCAAGATAAAAATTTTCTCGTTAATGGATATGCGTGTGTATACAGGGTAAGTCAAAAATTGTTACTCAATTTTTGTCACATCTAATACCATTTGTTTTTTCCTTTTTTTTTTATATTATCGTAAACAAAAACAAAAGTATCAACAAATTCAGAATTAAAACAACTTTCTAGTACATTAGTTCATTTTTTTTTTTTTGTTAAATTACTTCAGATTTCAAAACTCATATCGTATTATGCAAACTCATATTTTGCTATGGCTATTTAAAAATAATAAAACTATTTGTAAGAAAATAGTAATAAAAAAAAAAAAAAAAACAATGAAACACGTTGTGGTTCTTCTAAATTAAAGAGTCTAGAAAAAAAAATGAATTATTTTTCTTTCTGAAATAAGCACAATAATTTGAAGAAGGAAAAGCTGCTACACGTTTCATGTTGATGGATGTTATGTTCCTATAGTTTAGCAGAGCAGAATGATAGAGTGGATGTATAGCAAAGTATAGTATGGTATAGTATAGAAGAAGGATGCTGTGCGGCAAGGAAGTTCGTTAACTTTCTCTTGGGTTAAACGAGAGAAATGGGGTGGGGGGATAGTTTAAGGGTTAAGGGTGAGAGGGTTGCTTATTTTCTTCTCGAGGATACACAGCTGAGACTACGATATAGTTTTGATACGTAGACGACCGCAATCATGTTTTATGGTTTAAAGTATTCCTACGTATCCATTAAATCCAACGAAACTTCTGAAGAATCCTAACGCCTATTATTAACTATGTTCGATGAATTTTCTCGTGATAGTTTCACCACTATAGTATTTTTTTTTTTTTTTTTTTTTAATATGGAAAGAAAATCTTGATTTTGTTTAACACGATAAATGGTATATTTATTTGTTGGTTTTTTATTTTTTGTTGTTGTTGATATATATAGCATATATAATAAATATATTTATTTATTTATATATAAATATAAATATAAATATAATATTTATATTTATTTTTATATAATAAATATAATATATTTTATTATTAGAATATATTATTATATATTATACAATATATATATATATTATATAATATATTATATATTATATTCATCTCTATTTAGATAATAGATAATTTGATAATTTGATTAATATATTTAGATAATTTTATAAAAATAAATTAAATGTACAAATCGTTTAATTAATACATAATATCAAATCGACAATTTAACGAAACATTTTATAATATATTCTAACATTGTGGATGAAAGGTAACAAGAAAACCGAAAAATTTGTCATTTTCTGTATTTGCGAGAACGTATTTATCAAATATCACGTTGAAGTAACGAGCAGAAGAAAGAAAAAGAGAAAGAAAGAGAGAGGGGGAGGGAGTGGAAGATGGTGCTTTTACTTTTCTGTGCTATTTCTACTCCTAGTTTGAAGTATTCTCAAGTAGACTTGTCATTGGGGTAGAAAAGACGTTAGATTTTCTTTCCCTTTCACCCTCTATTCCATTTTTTGTCTTTTTACTCCTCTTCTTTTTCTTCTTTTTCTTCTTCTGTTTTTTTTTTGCTACTGTCAGATCCTCGTTGTCATGACAACTGCTAGGGGATCCCAAGCGTGAGAATGAACGACTGAAAAGTATTCTAGGGTGTCCAGTTTGAAGGCCACCTTTTGTCGTCCCTTCCCAAAAAAAAAAAACTCCATCCATCTATCTTTCTATTTATATATCTATTTATCTATCTATTTATCTCTTTTTCTTCAATTCATTTTTCATTTTTCTCCCTCTCAACTTCATTTTTAGTTTTGTTATTCAACAAATTTGATACAATTTACTCACACATTGTTTTATGAAAAAAAAAAATATATATATAACGAGAAATATTTTTTTTGTTTTTTTTTTTTTGGTATTTTATGGTAATTTACAAATATTTTATATTGTTAAAAACAAATAGTAAAAAAAGCTGTTCAAATTAGGTTTTAAAAAAATATCATGTGTGTGTTGGTAAAAAACTTTATTCATTATTTCGATTTATTGTGTATCAAAATGTATGCTTGTTAATTGGAACAAAAAAACTGACCTGAAATTAAACTAATAAATAATTAAATGATAAATTAATAAATAATTAAAAGATGATGTGATTAAATGATGAATAATAATTAAATGATTGTAAGGATTTATAAAACAGCATGTATATATGCAGATTATTTCAACATGGAGTTATCTGTTGATTACAAAAGCCTATGATGAGAAGAATATAAGGATTAAATAATTATAATAAATAAAACATGTGATTGAACCAATAAAAATCGTAATACTTTATTATATATATATATGCTTTCTATTTCAATGAAATTTGACATTAATTTCTAAAAGGTTTTCTCCATAAATTTAATGGAAATGAACGTGTCAATTAAGTCACATCAAAGTAATAACAATTTCATTTCATATAATAGATATTTATAAAAATTGAGTTTAAAAAAAGAAATAGATTGAAAATAGTTAAAGAGACGATATGAAAATAAAAAAGAAAAAAAAAACTGTTTTCTCATAACTTTGATCTGTCAGTGAGTTTGATAAATTTGCCGAGTTGTCTTATCCGTTTCAACATGACACATACAGATCGCTTAGAGGTTGCATTTTCTCCTTTGTTTTATCCCTCCAAAACGATCAAGTATGGAACTAGCGAGAAGAGGAGAGGGGATGGATGATGGTGGTTGGGAATTGTGGGTGGACAAGGTAATAACCTTTTTCCATTATACCGAATGAATAATAATAGTAGTTTATTCATAGAGTCAGGAGACGATGAAAATCGTTGTTACGTTTGTTTGATATGAGACAATTCTCTAAAGAATCTGACAAAAGAGAAACTTCAAAGAGAAAGGAAAGAAAGAAAGAAAGAAAACAAAAAATAACACAAAGGTGAATTCATTCGTTCATTGCAGTAGAGTAACTGTTACTGGTTACTGTTGTTGATTCTGCTGCTGGCAAATTTGGTCTTTTAAAATATGAAAGAATGAAAAAAACGTCACGTTGATCGTTTCAGTTTGATTGATAGTTCAATTATTTTTACCTCATAATTTCCTAACGACTAAATAAATTTCATTTTCTATGACAGTAGAAGAGCGTTTGATG
Organism: Polistes dominula; assembly: GCF_001465965.1. The sequence goes on from NW_015148978.1 coordinate 722,791, forward strand.
ATGAACTCGTTAAACGCATTGTTCGGACTGTGCATTTAGATTTTATCAAAAGAAAAAGTGATAAAGAGGAAGATAGACATAATCAAACGACAATTTTGTTTAATACGAAATTTGATCGAAAATGCGTCATACCGGCAAATAGGATATCACAATTTATTTCAAACGATAGACAGAAAATATTTCAAGCGTCAAAAGTTTTTTACTATCCATTATATGAACGTTTAATATACGCGTAATATACGTGAACACACACTCGTATAGTCTTATATATGTATATGTGAGATATTTGATACGTAGAGTGTTCACCACTCTTTTTTCCAATCTGTCGTTCGGCTGTATCTTTTTTTTTTTTATTTATTTTTATTTTTGTAATGTCAAAAGAAAAAAAGTGGAAGGGATGGAATAAATTTCATAAAAGAGAATCGCTCTCGATGAATTTAATATTTTTGTTTTTCTTTTATTTGATACACGTGTATATATATATATTGTATTTAACTGTAATTGTATATATATATATAAATGTAGTTTACTGTTATAAACTATAATATAAAAATAAAATAAAAAAATATACAAAATAAATAATATATGAATAATATAATATATATATATAAATAATGTATAATAATATATTATACCTTTTGGTGTTTCTCATTTTTTAAACGATATATACCGAAAAATGATAATATTTATATATAAAAAAAAAATCAAATATTTATAAAGTAGAAGATGAAAAAATATCGATAAATATATTTGTATAGTAAAAGTAATTTAATCAAAACCACTTAATCGTCCTAAGTATTTCAACCTCGAAACGTTTACCATGTAAACACTTTGGTATTACTTATGATGGAAACTTTATGACGACGACTATGATGACGACGTGAACGTCAAGTATGAAGCTCGTGTTTTGCAAACAGCTCGAAACGCTTTACAAGATCATTAATGTGCTAACTAGTAGAATCTCTCATCACCCACTAAACCCACCCACACCTCCCCAAACCTCCTATATAGTAATTAACGATAGTTATCTTGTTAAGTCATCTCAATGATTATAACGATGATTTTCTAGAGTTAACGAATAGATGGAATTTCAACAATGTTATATTAACGTAACAAACTAGAAATAATTACGTTTTAATTGTCTAACATAAATTTTCCCTTTAATGTTGAAACATTCAATGAAATAACAAAATAAATACATGAATTAATTATATCTATTATCAAATTATTGTATGAAATAGAACTATTATATGAATCTTGTAGAAACTTTCAAGAATATGTACAAATTCATTGTTTATAAAAAATTAGTTAATTAACTACAATATTATAACATTTGATTTCAAATTGGATCGATGTACGTATACTTTTTACATCCACTTTAAAAAAAAAATTCTTATCAATTATCAATACCTCCCAAGAATATTTTTAATCATCACAAAATATAGAAAATACTTGATACAAATAATACTATCAAAAATAATTATACTTTGTTTAAAATTCCAAGAAATAATAATACAAAGGTATACAAAGTGAAATGAAATTGCAATGAGTAGAAAAGTTGGTTTTCTTTTCTCTTTTTCTCTTTTACTTTCTTTTACTTTTGGATTTTGTTTCTTTTTTTAACTTTGAGGGTAAGGAGATAAAAGATCGAACGAATAAGATTGAAGCTAGATGAGCTTGAGTGTACCACTACTACTACAACTACTACCGAAAAAGGGAGAGTTTAGAAATGAGGGTGCGAAGGAGAGATACACTTTAGGGGAAGGGGGTGGAAAAACTCAACTTGCTTAGCTCGCAGAAAGATCGAAATCGCAATGAAGGCACACAGAGAGACTTAAATAAAAAAAAAGAGAGAGAGAGAGAGAGAGAAAGAATGAGTTAGGTAAATAGAAAGAAAAAGGAAGAGAAAGGAAAAAGAAAACAGATGAAAAAAAAATATATAGAAAGAAAGAGAAAGAGAGAGAGAGAGAGAGAGAGAGAGAGAGAGAGAAAATTTTCGTATCCTTTAGTTTATTTCTCTCCTTCTCTTTCTTTCTTTCTTTTTCTTTTTCTTTCATTCTTCGTTTTATCACACTTTGTCTTTCTTTCTTTCATCGTGTTCCTTTTATCACATTTTCAACGTCAGCAAAAAGATGAGAAGAAACACGTACAGGAATGAAAGGGTATGGGGATGCAGGAACAAGTTGGGAGATGATAGAGTGAGAGTGAGAGAGAGAGAGAGAGAAATTTTGGGGGTGACTGTTGCTATGGTGACAACCCCGGGACTATACCCTCAACGATAGGGGCACCACCCGGCCACACTTTGCGATACCGGTTTATCCAGATATATAGAATATATCCACACAGAATGAAATTAGACGCCCTGTCGTTTCCTGAGTAGGCCGTTAATATCTTGCCACCGCACATTCTTACCAAGAGATACCGTCTGCCATAACGATAATGCTTTTCGACCGCCATCTTCGTGTTTTCTCTCATTTTCCATATCTTTCTCTCCCATTCTCTATATATCTATATATTCTTCTTTCATTATTCTAGTACTTAAAATAAGAAAACATTAAGTTCAATGTTATTTGTCAAATATTATTTATAAAAATAATGAATTATATATAAATATTATTATATATAATATTATAATAAATAATTATATATAATTATTATCATATTTATTTATATATATATATATAATATAAAATTTAATATAAAATATAAAATATAAAATATAAAAAAATATAATATAAAATATTTATAAAAATATATTATAAAATTTATAAAAGTGACAATATAAGATAACAAAATTTGTCAAATAATACTAATTATTCTTCTTCTTCATTTTCTACATGTTACAATTATATAACATAAACTTAAAAATGATTAAATGTGTAATATTATTTCGTACAATTTCGTTCATTAAAATAATTATTTCAATTTTTATACTTTTCTTTATACATTTAATAATACTTTTTTTTTTTTTAAATATGTTTTCGTAAAGATAGTTAATGTGTTTCGTTTTTTTTTTTTTTTATTGTTATTTATATGAAAATATTTCATTATTTATAGAAAAAACATGGAAAATTTTAGAAATTTATTCAGTTTTCTATCTTTTAATATTTGTCATAAATTCGATACGTAAAATTCTGTAGAAAAGTCTCGTGTAGTATGATATCAAAAATCTCTTATGAAGAGGGAATATTTGATCAGAATGTGTGCCACGTGTTAGAAACCCACAAGTCTCTCGCGAATTTTGCATTTACAAGAGGTCGCACGTGTGAGGCATATTCTCAACGACTACCGAACAGAACATCGTCTCTTTTTGTCATTTCTATATATATATCGTTATAATATATCTATATACATATTACATCTATATACTTTCTTTTCCCTTTTCTTATTTACTTTTGTTCTTATATCAAAAAATCCTACGAATTGTAATTCCCGTATAAAAAAAAAAATCACTTTAAATTGAATGCATTTTGAATTAAAATTTTTGTGATTAACGGTGAAACAATTCTTACATTTACACATAATGAATAAAAAAAAAAAACAAATGGTAAATATTTTTCTGTAATAAATTCTTAAATGACATTCAAATGAAAGATTTATTTCAAAATACAATAATTTAAATAGTAAAAAATACTATTTATTAATTATGAAATAATTTAATAAAGAAATACTATTACTTAATTAAGAAATAACTCATAAACAAAATAATACAAAATATTTAAGAATAAAAATAAACAAATAATTTATTGAACTAAATAAATATTCCATACTATTTATATATATTACAAAATTCTATATATATATTCAATTGTATAATAAACTGTACAATGTTTGTTTGCCTGATCATCAATAATCCTGTAAATGATTGATTTAAAAAACAAAAACAAAAAAAATAAAAAATGAAGGGAAGAACACTGATATACTAAATCATGCCACAAGTGTCACAGTCGATATATTCATTGAGCATGTAAAAGTACAAACGTCGAAAATACGCGAGATAAAAAGAAATAGAAAAAGAGGATAGAAATAAATAGTCAAAGAGAGAGGGAGAGAGAGAGAGAGAGAGAGAGAGGGAGAGAGAGAGAGAGAGAGAGAGAGGGAGAGAGAATATTTGGAAACGAGCCACACCATTTCAAGGTGGATAAGAAATGTTATTCGTTTTATAGGAAATATCATTCGTATTTTATAAATGACGTTTCTCCTCGTTGATCCACTTTTCAAAAAAAAAAAAAAAAAAATAGGAAGAGAAGGAAAGAAAAAAAAATACACGTGTTTTTTACTTCCTTTAACTTATTTCCTAACTTCCTACCCTTTTGGTTATTTTTTTACCCCCTTGACAGGACCTCGACATACGTGTACGCGATCTCGTCTTAATGGCTGTCAGGTTTTTCTAAGCATGCGAAAATCGAATCCCAACCATATATCCCTCTGTGTTTATTTTTATCTCTCTTCTACAAACAATATGAGAGAGAAAAACAAAGGTAGGGAGAAAGAGAGATAAAGATAGTGGAAAGGAGAGAGAGGGGAAATCGTAATTTTCGAGTAAAACTATTTATTTTTCTGAGTTTCTGTAAACACACGTTACACATATACACATACGTTCGTATCTCGTGTTTTTGTTTTTGTTTTTCTTTTTTGGATGAATACGACATATACATATGTTTCTGTTATCTTTTTAATTTCTCTTTTTATTATTCTTTCAACGTTTTTGTGCGCGCCGCGTTGACCCGTTTAAATTATTACCACATATTTATTATTTAATATATATTTGAAGAACATATTTAAATAAAAATAAATAATTATTAAACACATAAAAAAAATATGAAAATTAAAATAATTATATTAATACTCATTTATATTATTATACTAACATACAAAAAAAAAAAAGATAATTAGTATTATTTGACAAATCATGTTATCTTATCATCACTTCTATAAACGCTAGAATATATTTTTGCAAATATTTTATAAATTTAATTATTCCTACGCGTTAAGTTACTTTTACATACTTAGTATATCACAAATGTATTTTATAGTATTTAATTATAATATATTTGGTTTAAAAAGAACAGTAGTAACATAGTAGTAGTAGTGTTTGGTCGTAGTTGTCGTCATCGAGTTTTCCAGCATCCACGCGCATGGCTTCGAGTATTGGAAGCATCGCATGAGCCAATCGATAGGATTTCATCTTGAAGGACGAATGGAGCAAGATGGTAAGGCACTCACTCATTCTCTCTCTCTCTCTCTCTTTTTCTCTCTCTTTCTATTTCTTTGGTGTGGGAGAGACCGATCGATAGTAATCAAGAACCTTCACCCTCCTCGTTAGACCGTTTTGTATTTCAATTGACTCATCTTCTCGTGTTGAGCAACTTCCGGCTCAGATTAAGTCTTGAGTATCGATACAAACGGGTAATCTTCGATTATCCCACCTGTTTAATATCCAACTATCTTTTTTCTTTCTTTTATTATTTTTTTATTTATTTATTTTTTTTTTGACCCCCAATCAACCATAATTAAATATTAAGTGTAATTCTGTTAATACACGTGATTTAATTGTTTTTCAATTTGATTTAATTGTCGATCGATTAGAATGATTTTTAAAATTTTTTATCTTCTTTCTTGCTAATTAGAAATTTATTGTTCTAAGAAAAATAAGAAATTAGAGATGATATTAGATTAATTTTTATTTTTAATTTTTATCATTTTAAATTGGATATCATTTTGAGATGACAAGGTGGATAAAGTTTGTTGAAAAAAGGAAAACAAGAAATCGTAGAAGAAAGAAAATATATATATATACATAATTGCAACGTTATTTATTAGTAGTGACATCAGTTACACAGCATTCTGTTCAGGTAGAAAAATCTATCGAGCAGAATGCATCACTGTTTGATTTTTTATCGTTGCCTGATTGAAACGAGTGCAGCTTTAACGTTGATCAAAAGAATTGTAGGTGAAGCATTGTCTATATATAAATGTGTGTGTATGTCAATGTATTTGGTGACTAGAAAGCAATGATATATACATATATACGTACACTTAAATATAGTTGTATAAAATCACACACACACACACACATATGCAAATATATACACGGGATTTTATTTGTTCTGTTTGTTCACGCGATACAAAACTCTCGAACGTTGCTTATCTTTGATTTTATAGAAAAAAAAAAAAAATATTCACGATATACTAACTCTAACAAATTTGTATCCGTTCGAGATAAAACAAAATAAAAAAACAAAAAAAACAACAACAACAACAAAAATAACACATAAAACCCAACCGTTGAGATCAAATCAATCCCCTTTGATTGAAACGATTGCACGAGAATAAATATATATATGTACTTTATTTATTTCATAAAATAACAATATATTTTGTATATATTTTTTCATAAAATAACAATATATTTTGTATATATTTTTTCATAAAATAACAATATATTTTGTATATATTTTTTCATAAAATAACAATATATTTAATATATATTTTATATATAAAATATATTTGTCATAGGACGTACAATTTTTGTTCAAAACGATACAAAACTTGAAATAGAATACTAATACATAAACGAATACTAATTTATTCAACAAAAGAAAGATAAATAAATAAATAAAAGAAATAGAGTAATTTTATTTTTTTATTTATAACGATCAACCGTAAAAGTTTTTCGTTGATATCGTATAATACATGCATTCGTAGGTCGTACATACGTGCAATAATTTTTCAAAAGGAAGATTGTGCAAGAGGGAATGAGATAGATAGATACATAGATGGATAGATCAAAATAGAGAGAAATAAATAGATAGATAGATAAAGAAGAAAAAAAAGAAAAAAAAAGTAGAGAGAGAGAGAGAGAGAGAGACATGAGTTTTTTCCGTACTATCAATAACAGAACCCATAAATATTCAAGGTGCGTCGTGGGCTCGATTTAAGATGATCTATCGAAACGTCGATATTCGATCACGAAATTGGGAAAAAGAGAGAAAGAATGTGTGTGTATGTGTGTGTGTAGTTGCCTGTGTATTTCATGAAAAAGCTGGCCGGCCGCTGTCAACCTCTACCACTTGAACCTCAACCATTTCAACCTCAACCTTCTCAACCCTCTTCTTTTCATCCCCTGTTCTAACTCTCCGTTTTCCTCGACCGATCTCCGTGACACCCCCACTTTCGAGTATCAACAAGTCACCGAGTTCCCAGTGCTGGCAGAAAACCAATGAACGGTTAGCTTTCTTAGTAGTTTCTTACGTTCGAACACGTGAACCTTTTTATACATTCTGTTTAATATTCTATTTGAGTTGACTCTAGTCGATTTTTGATTTGACTATTTACAGTATGTTTATTTAGAAACTAATTTATTGATAATTTATTTCAAGATTATATTCATGAATGTGCAAATACTGTGCCATGGTATTGGGGTGTTTCGTATAATTTTAGGTTTATGATAGTTTATGAAATTAAAACAATAAAAATAAATAAATTTTTGTTAAATTTTTATATAATATTATTATAATAATTTAAAAATAATTGTAATTCAAAATTATAATTATTATAATTTTAAATATATAATATTATTTAATATAAATTAAATTATTAATATATATAATTAATAATTAATAATTGATTACATATATAATTTAATATTAATTATATGCAATAAATATTGATTAAAAATATGGTTTATTCTATTTAAAATTATTATTATTGTTATTAACTTTCATGGGCATCCCATTTACGTTTCGTACAGGACCTTGCAAAGAGTGGGCAACAAATATGATTTTTTAAAATTAAATATTTAAAACGTTCTCTCTTCTTTTTTTTTTATTCTTACTAAAATTAATTGTACGATGAGTCCTAAAAAAAATTTAACTACGTAAAATACTTTTTGTAGCATTAATATTGTATATAGGAAATATATATATATATATGTATACACAAAAAAAAAGAGAAAAAAAAGAGAGTTCATCGTATCAGTCTCGTTGAATCGTAGGTCACACATGCGATTTCGATGGTATCAAGGGACTTACAGGTGGCTCGTATACGCGTAGGAATGTCAAAGTTTAGCTCGTAAAGCCAGTAGAGTCGTACGTACCTACTACTATGCACCAGTCGTTAAATGGATTGTTGTTGGGAAGTGCATTGTTCAATGTAATGGAAGCTTACTTGGATCTGTCATCGGTTATGGTTTGACCTATATTTCTCTAAAAACTATTCTTCTATTTTTTTTTTTATTTTTTATTTTATAACAATTCTCATCGTATTTTCTATCGATTGAAATTTTTTCCCATTGATTCACGAATGAAATTAATTTAACAAATTTATTTATTAAAAGTAACGAATGAGACACGAACGAATGAGAAATGAAAATAATCAAATTTCAATTAAAACGTTAAGATTTCATATTATCCTGTTATAGATAAACGTAATTGCAAAAGTACGAATTAGCAATAGATCTTTCAAGAAAAATGCAATATCCAATTTTGCGAGATATCGTTCAGAGGGGGAGGGGTGGTGGGACATCAATTAATACGAGATTAAACGTAAAACACTACGAAGATGCAAAGATTTAAACAATTTTAACAGATGCAAATGTCAGAGAAACTCGATTAGGATAAAAAGGGAATAGGTAATTCATTTTGTAAACCAATATTGTCTTTATAAAAATAAAATCTCGTTTAATTCTACGAATCGAATAATCAAAAGTAATTGCTTACCTTTTGTCAGTAGTACAATAAAACCGAATAACTGAATGTAAATTGGTTCCATTTATGTGTATTATTTGTATATTTTATATTTGTATGTGTATATGCGTTTGTATATACATATGTGTGTTATAAATGTAAAGGATATAAACGTCAAAATAGTATTAATGTCCCAATATTATTGTAATCAACTGGATATATATTTTTATATTTTATATCTGGATGTGTATACATATATATATTATAAATTTATAATATAATATATGTAGGTATACTATATACAAATATATAAATATAATATATGTAATATAATATATATAATAAATATATAATATAAATATATAATAAAGTATATTAAAAAATTGATGTATAAATTAATTATAAATAGTTATGTTATATTATAACACTTTTATACTTACATACTTTATATACGTTTTTTGCTATATACTTTTATAAAAAAAAAAAAGCAAAAAAATGATCAAAATTCTCTTTCTAGTTTTTGTTTCTTAACAAATATCGGTTGCAAATAATTGTTAAACGTAGAAAAATGTAGGGAGGATGCATCATAGGTCGGGTTTGTAGTGAAAATGTTTAATATTTGATTAGGGCACATCGTTAGTACTTACTCTCTGTCGTTAGGAAGAGAAATGCTTGATAAAAAATGTAACGATAGAGAGGTAGAGATGCTTAGCCTGCGGAAAACTGTGCCTCCTATGTGAAATAAACAATACATGTTATCCCTTGACCTCACCCTATCTCTCTCTTTTCCTTTATATAGGTTGCTTCTCACCAAAACCAAGAGCCTATCATTGTGTGTACACAGTTGGTGGCTTTTATTGTTCCGAGTCTGATGTTACAATAGCAAGAATCGAAACTGCAACCCTCTCGTTTCTCTTTCTCTCATTGTCAGTCTCTCTTTCTCTTTCTCTTTGTAACAACAACAACAACGTAGTCTCACCGCTCTGCTAACATCGTTACTCTCCATTCGTCCACGAAACTTTCAACCTGCGAAAACTGTCCTTAACTCCCGTCTCCAGAGAGAGAGTTACGTAGAATAATAGCAATACTCGTACGAGTGTAACAGTGAATTTAATTGTCACCTATTGCAAAGACCTATTTCATCATATACATATATGTGTGTGTTATAGATGTAAACGATTTTAATGTCAAAATAATACTAGTGCCAAATATTTTTATTATTTATATAAATTAATAATAAATTTATTATAATTAATTATATTATAAAATGAACACTGGCGGAATTTGATATTTTTTTTATATAAATTAATAATAAATTTATTATAATTAATTATATTGTAAAATGAATACTAGCGGGATTTAATATTTGCAGCAATGAACTTTCAAGTTTTTAATACCAATTAATAATAATATTAATAATAATATACTTTATATACTTTTTTTTTTATAATACTTTTATTTATTTTATTTTATTATATAATTCAAATAGGAAATGATTTATAATACGTTGTTTTAAATATTAACGTTTTGTTTATATATGTTTAAATCATTTGATTATTTTTTTCTTTTGTTTTTTTTCTCTCTCTTGTGTATATCACTAACTCATAGGTTTTCTCCTATTTCTTCATTTCTTTATTTATTTTTCCTTTTTATTTTCGTTTGGTTTCGTTCGTTTTGCTTCGTTTCGTTTCACCTTTCTTCGGGGAATTGAATTTTTCTTCAGGATTCGATATATCGAACTTCGAAACGATTGTATAGTCTCTATTTCTTTCTTTATTTCTTTCTTTTTCTTTCTTTATTTTACACGGTTGAAATTGTCAATTTTTATGATATTTTGGAAAAAGATGGTTAGTCATATATATATATATAATATGTATATATATATGCATATAAGTATAAATTTAGTTTATTCCATCCTTTTACATCTTACAATACTTTTAAGACGTTTTTTCATATCAAGGTGGGATCTATTTTCTTATGAATTATGTCAAATATTATTTCACTTATAATAAAATATTATTTTGCAACAAAAAAGAAAATGTATATCAATTTATAAAAGTTTAATCCTTCGACTGCTGAATATACTTTTACCTAAAATGTTTTGTAAGAACAGAATAATTTATTATTAAAACCAAATTCTAATAATAAAAATTATATTTAATAATTTAATTTAATTAATATAAATATTACATTATTTTACATTAATATTAATAAATACGTATGTGTCGAACGACCACTCTAGTAATTTTTATCAAACGCATATATGCGTCCATAAACCCTCAAAGGGTTAATAATATCAAAATATGTTTCTGCTTATAAAAATTTGGAAATATTGTATTACACAAAAAAATATTTACACATATATTTTTTTTTTAATAAATTGACAGCACATTTATGAATTTTCCTATGACTCAGTGTACATAGAATATTTATCAACACATATACACACATATACACACTTATCTTTGCTTCATCTATCTATTCATCTATTTATCAACAGATCTATCTATCCATCTATCTATCTATCTATCTCTTTGTGTCCAACTTACAACGGAGATCGTGAAATTCAGAGAGGACCGATTACTTGCAAAGTTTAAATTGCAAATTAACGTGCGGTAAAGCGATACTTGAGTCAACAAAGCTTCGCCATTGTTCGTTCGTTGAGTCTAACGTTGAAATGTTTGAAGCAAGCGTTTGAAAACTTTCAAGACAATGTTATTAAATCCATTGTCGGTGTTATTCTTATTGTTGTTGTTGTTGTTTTTGTTTTTACTGTTGGGGCTTCGTGAATTAAAGTCACAAATAAAGCTAACCGCAAAAGCATTGAAAAATGACAAAAAAAAAATAAAAATGAAACGAAAGAAAATAGGAAAAGTGTACTTCCACAACGGTTGTTCGATTAAATCGTCGAATATACGTTTTGCTACTAAACTAATTGTTACGTTTTACCCCGTATATTATTTTCCGGTTTCAAAGCGGAAATAAAAGAGCCGGAGTTACTGAAATTTTCCATTAACGATTTTGGTTCAACGATTTTAACTGCTACCTAAGCTTCGTTACTTTATCTATATGTATANTATATATATATATATATATATATATATATTATATTTTTAAATATTTAGTTATCAATGACTTTCTTTTCTTTCTTTTTCTCTTATTCGACGAGAATCGACCATTTCGACGTGTTCCATTTTTTTTTGTTCATTCCCCCTTTATCCTATTATCGTGTATTGTTAATTCGTGAAATATAAAATGAATCTAATTATAAGTGACATTTTTAAAATTATAATATGAAAAAAAAAAGGGAGGATATAATTAAGCACGCATTGTACAATTATTAAAATTGTTAAATCATTTGATATTACTTCAATTCTTTTTAAAATTAAATAAAATTTAACATATAGTAAGTATTCAAATTGTTAGTAAGTTTGTGAAACACATAATAAAACTTCCTCTTTATTTTTTTATTTTTAAATTAATTTTTTTTCTTTTTTACATTCAATGATCCTAATGTAAAGATTATTATTTTTTAAATAAGATTCGATTAGATAACAAAAAAAAATTTTGTTTATAGAACACAGGACACATTACATTCGCGTTGTTTTTTTTTTTTTTTTCCAAAGAATTTCCTTAAAATCTGAACAAACCCCTTTTTCCTCTTTTACGAGAGACCAAACAAATACGTCACGAAACATTTGGAAAGCTCTATTCTCTGGAGATTATTCGAAAACGATTCGAGAGAGATAGAGAGATGTTCGTAGAAAATAGAGAAACGATATCGTCGAGAGTAGTATCTCTCTTCAATTTATTCAGTAGGAAACGTTCTTTTGTAAGTAAGCCGATTGGAAAGGGAAATAAGAATGAACGAAAAAGAGGCAAAAGTGGGAAAGAAAAAAATAGAACAAAGAAAAAGAAAGAAAAAAAAAAGGGTCTCGTCCATTTATTTGTTAGTACGAGGATTTAGAAAAAAAAAGAAAGAAAAAAAAAAGAAAAGAGATAATAATTATTTGATGATGATTAAAATTCATCTGTTCTACAACCTTTTGTATCAATTCATCCTTTTTCTACGTTTAAAGGGTTCTAATGATTCTCTTCTGTACGTATGGTAATATGAGGATGAGGAGGAGGAGGAGGAGGAGGAAGGGGGGAAGGCGGTGCAGGGGGTGGGGGGAGGTGATCTACGTTGGTAATTCCGTTTTCAAGTGGCTTCGTCGATCGCTTCACGAAGCGTAATAATATGCTCCGGGGTAATTCTGATTCAGCAATCCGCAAGGTAATCCCAGTGAAATCTCGGTTAACGTGGAACGCACGCTATTTGCGATAATACTCAAGCGAGAGAGAGAGAGAGAGAGAGAGAGAGAGAGAGAGAGAGAGAGAATGAGAGAGTGTGGAAGGAAGCATTGGACCGACGTTACATACGTCCGCCGCCCCTGTGCTGCTACACGTAATCGATGTAAATTCATTTTGAATACGTTTATCTATGAGTTGAAAATGAAAACCTATTTAAATACCTTTTTTTATCTTTCTATTTTCAATTTCTTCCTATTTGCCTTTCTCTATCTCATTCTTTCTTTCTCTTTTGGTTACGATATTCATATGTGTTATAGATATATGTAGGTAAAGTTTATACTTATGCACGTGAGGTAGGAAATTTGAATTTTCCTCTTTTAAAGTCTTTTGTAAAATGTTGTTCACAAAGTACGATTGTCGTTTAAATTTGTGTGTTTTATATTATTATTTTCTTTTTTTCTTATTTCATATTCTTTTCTTTGTAAAATATATTTCACTACAAGCTTGCTATATATATATATATAAGATAAAAAAAAATAACTAATGGATTAAATGTTAAAAATGATATTTGAACTATAAAAGTTTATCTCACCTTATACCATTTCTTTTACACACCTATTCCATCTTTACAGCTTACAATTGTAAATTGAAACTTTTTCAAATTTATTGATATATTGTATATATATTTTGCGAAAGAATGAAATAAAAAAAAAAAAAATCAAACAAAAACAACAAAAAATTCTTCTTAAAACAATTAATCACTCACCTCGATATATTTTTCTTTCTCTCTTTCATTACTTTATATCCAACGAATATCCTAATTTATTGTCGTTCCATCTATCTAACATGTGAGTCAATGACACATAGTTCGATAATAATTAATGTAAGGTAAAAAGAGAGGGAGAGAAAGAAAGATCGAAAGAGAAAAAGAATTACATAGACACACACACACACACTCACACACATATACACAGAATGAACAGAGGAAAACGTCGAAGCTCGTCAAGTATCGAACGATATTCCTTTTTTGTTCTGTTTACCTTTCGAGAATTCACAATTCACGTGTCACTCTTGTGAAATCCGTCTTCGCGTCAACGTCATACCGAGTTTTTTTTTCTTTTTACAAGCAAAGACATCACCTCGTTATTATTACTTTTCCTCGTATATTCATTCATTCATTCATTCATTCATTCATTCATCTACATTTGTATATTCGTTCATTCGGTAATAGCAAACGAAAACGTATCGAAAGATGTTACATTTTTCAATTATAAGCTCTAGCTCTTTACTCTAACCAAGGTACAGATCGATGCAGTTTGTAATATCATCTCCACACCCCTTCCCCTTCATCCTTATTCCCATCCTCAAACCTCCCTTCCATCCCTCATCATCATTCCACCTTCTCACCCTTTTACTTTTCCTCGTAATATTTTTCCCACTTTTTCAACTTCATATCCTCACGACTTTTAATACACTTTTCGTATCACCCCCCTTGCTCCCCCTTATTCCTGTCATTTATGTCACCTACCAGCATTGAAATTAAACTCTTTCTATTTCTCTCTCTCTCTCTCTCTCTCTCTCGTTCTTCACAATACATCTGTAACTAAAAGTAAGATTTATCATCTCGTGCAAAAAAATTCTTCTTCCAACTTTACCGACCTCCCGCTCCCACTCCCCAACCATTCCCTATCTGTCTGTATTATATGTATGCGAATAATTCTTGTAAGAGAACGTTAACCCCTTTACAGTAGAATAACTTTCCCTCGGCCATATTTTTATCACGTTAGTTCCTTCATTGAATATCGATCGATGTAAAAGTATCGATAGGTGTATAATAGTAATTCGGGATGGAGGAGGAGGAGAGGGGAGGGGTACAACGAAAAAAAAAATAATTCAATTCAATTTAATCAGAGTTTCATTTTGGTCAAACCCTTAATTTCTTAATTTTCGATTAAAATCTATTTAACATTCCTTAGAGACGTTAAAATTCAATTATTTTTCAACGTTAATTTTTTAATGCTAATAATAATCGAATATTATATTTTCTAGAGAACAAAAAGATTTGAAAAAAAAAAAAAAAGGAAAAGATCTATTTGTTTAATTCTAAACTAACGATCGTTTTCCTCCTAGCAATTTCGATTACATTCACGTGACCCTTACCCCCTTTCCCTCATCCTGTTTCTCTTCAGGATAGCACGGGAATTAATTTCGTTCGTTTATATCGTACGTGTGTATCACTGTGTGTCACGAATTCCCGAAGGCACGTGAAATCAATCTGATCCAATAGGATTGCACCTATCGATTTCTACGACGATGTATAACACTGTAGTAAAGTATTACAAAAAAAGGGATGAATGATGTAAAATTTGTTATTTTATTATATTTTTGTCATAAGTATTTTACTTATATGTATATGTACTATGTATTTAGGTGTGTGATATATTTTTGTATGCACTTGCATCCTTGCATCAATTGTATGTACTTAAGTGCATCATTGATGAATTGTTTAAATGATTTTGTATTATTTCTTTCTAGTTTATTTATTTTTTGTTATTTATTCTTCCTTGTTAATTTTTGTTTTTATAATATATTTTTTTATTAACAGATTATTATTAATTTATTATATTTTATATATTGTATATTTGTATTATATTATTTATTATATATTATATTATATTTCTTTTTATTTTATTTTATTTTTTTTTTCAAAAATTTTATCTTCATTTCTACTCTCGTTTAAATCTGTATAACTTTGAATTTTTAATAGCCAATGGAACGAATGAGAAGATCTGTTTTTATATTTATATATATATATGTCTCTTTCTTTCTTTCTATTTCTATTTCTTTCTTGTTTTCACTCTTAGTCAATCGAACGTCAAAAAAAGCGACAGAGCATTGTTCTATTTTAAAGTTCTGACAGAAACTCAATGACTCGTTAACTTTCGAAATACGGAAAGCTGCTAATGATCTATGATTTCTTTTCCTCTATCTCTTTCTTTCATTTTTCTTTTTTATTTTTTTTTCTCTCATCCCTTTCATTCAGTCTTACATATATGCATAAATATTATGCATTTGTATTTTTTCATATGTCTTTGCAAAGAATTATATATATATATATATATGTATATATGTATATGTTCGTTCATTTCCCTCAAGCATTGATAAAAATACTTTATCGTATATATATGTGTATATAACACGTGATGTGTGTAAAAGCTCGAAAGGTATTTTTTTTTTTTTTTATTATTATTGTACTCTTTGAATATTATATCGATTAGTAAAGAAATGTTTTATATTCATAAGTAATTTCTAAAAAAATTATTTGTCAATTAATAAAGAAAAATTATAGAGAATTTTATTTTTATATTTTAATTACTCAATTATGTGTAAAAAAAATGAAAAAGAATTTATATTAATATTTATATTAATATTTATATACATATATAAATTGTATTTATTTAATATTATATATTTATTTAATTATAATATTAAACAAATATATAATATTATTCCATATATACATATAATAATATTGAATAGATAAAATATTAAAAAATTAAATTTAATTAAAGAAAATATTTTTAAAAAATGAATCACTATCGATTCATTGAAATATTACAAATTATATAATATTTTTCTAATAAAAATGTTCAACCAATCTACACGAGTAATTTTTATATTTTAATAAAATTTCTTCTTATTTCAAATATCGAGAACAAAAAATTTGTTAAAAAAAAAACAAAAAAAACAAAAGAAAAAAATATAGAAATAAAGAAAAGAAAAAAGAAAGAGTTAGTAAAATCGTCTTGAAAAGTTTTATCCGTTGAAAACACAAGACCTTCATCATCTTCTTCTACTACTTCTTCATCTTCTTCTTTTTCTTCTTCTTCTTCTTCTTTTGGAAGTTGGTTCGAGTAAAGTCTTTGGCGACATGAAGAAAATAACCGACAGGTTTTCGTGGTTCATTTACTCCACGAATGGAATACTCGGTATAAATTAATAACGTTGCTTAATGATGCGCGAAAATTCACGTGGCACTGGCAGTTTTCAAAGGCAAACAAACTTTTAATTACACCTACCTACCTACCTACCTACCTACCTACCTACCTACCTGACGTATACGTCATTTTGTTAAAGGATTAAATTTCAGACGATCTAGGCCGACTGTTGTAAGTGTATATATGCAAAATTCAACTTGTACATTTCAACTGGTGCACAAACTTTGTATACAATTTGACTTGTCATTTCTTTTCTATATATATATGTTCTATCTGTTTTCTATTTTTTTTTATTTTTCATTTTCTTTATTTCATTTTATTTTATTTTATTTAAGTTTCTTCTCTTCTTGTTTCTCTTTTTCTTCTTCTTTTTTTTTTTTCCTTCGATCTATGCCATTATTTTAACTTCATGTGTGCAACTTGAGTTTCTTGAAAGTACCTACCGACACCAAATTATCTTCTATCAGATTATCTCGCATTTTAAGCTTATACGACGATCGATATTGCACCAACCGAGAATTTAATTATATCTCCGAGCAGAATTCTACTAGCTAGAAAGAGAAATATGTCTTACGAGAAATATATTGGAAAAGATCGAAAATTTATCCAGATTCCTATTATCTATCATACATACTTACATGCATAAATACATACATACATATATACATAAAAACATGCTATAGTTTCTTATAAAATAAGAAATATAGTAAATAAAAAAAATAATCATTCAATTAGTTGTTTTTCGTCTCCACAAAATAAAATATAATAAAATATATTATATTAATATATAAATATATATTATTATTAAAAAATAATATATAATAAATAAAATTACAACATATTGTTTGATCGATTAATGATCGAGGTATAAATAAAAAAAAATATTATTATACATTTAGTGTTTGGAAGAACTATGTATTTTTAAAATTATATAATTTTTATATTTTATAGTTACTAAAGAAGTCCTAGTAAAAAGACGAGATGTTCAACAGGATCAAAACAACAACTTATTTTCTTCTACCTGTCCAACTTCCCTATGATACGAAGTTTATAACAAAAAAAATAAATACATACTTTTTAATCATTAAAAACAACATAGTAACTAGCAATTAATAAATTTTCACATACACATCAACATATAAATATATATATAGTGTACACAATGTTACACATTTATTTTCCATGGGATATCACAAAGGATAGTGTAGTAGGACACGAAAGACACTATTTATACTTAACTCGAGATTCCCGGAGAGCAAGTAGCAAGGCATATCCTCTTTTATGTAATATCAGTCAGCGGGTAGGTTGTAGTAGGAGAGAAGTCGGTCTTTAGGGAGTGGAAGAGGGTTATAACAAAAGCAGGGAAAGCATAGGAGCACATGGTAAACATCGCACAAGGTACTAACACACAATACTACTACCACCATCAGACACGATAGCTTGATACAAAGGGAGTAAGCCTTCATCTATAGGTATTCTGATATCCAATCCAGTATGGAATCTCGAGCACATCTCTCTCTCTCTCTCTCTCACTCACTTTCACATACCCACACTCACTAACTCTCATGATTGCATGTATACGACACATATGAGAGGAATATTCGCACTTCTACATACATATTGCGTAAAGGAGGAGTCTCTGATGGCATAGTGGCAGGGAAAGTCCTTTAAACATAAACCACCATGTGCGACCTTAACTCAAATACTGGTCCTGGCTTACGTCGATGATATTTGACTTAGACGAGTATATTACATAGTGAATACTTAAAACCTCAAGTTCAATTCGTGGAGAAGTTAGTCCGGTAAAATACAAATACAGGAGTAGTAGTTCATACTGTTTAAACCAAATGAGAGAAGGGGGAAGATGAGGAGGTTCATATTGATATGTATGAACATACTCGAAATTTCTTTCCAATAAATCTAATAATTTTTATTCATATTTGATAATTCATAAAAAGAGAAGAATGATGACTAAGGGGGAAGGGGTGGTTACATTTATCAAAAGAATGGTTTCTCGGTCGTCTAATGTTCTGTTTATACGCGTAAACATATCTCACTCCTTGAATTTGTAAGTTCGTTGACCTTCGTGTACGTTCGGTGTTGGTCGAATTTATTGCGTAGCTGTTTTCATGTCAGTCGTCTTTCAACTTCAGGAGATGTTAGAAGGATATTAGGTAAGTGTCAAATTTATTTTGCGTATCCGTCTACGTGTCTTATTGCGTGATGTGTAAATGATATGCATATGTGCGCGAGTATGTGTGTGTTTATGTATGTATGTATGTATGTATTCAATTTATTTCGTTAACGACAAAGGACATTAAACAA
The DNA here is from genome assembly GCF_001465965.1 of Polistes dominula. The sequence goes on from NW_015148978.1 coordinate 742,094, forward strand.
CGGTAAATCTTTCTTATTAATATTTATCATTATGACAGGTATTAATTAATTATCGACGTGGAAACTACGTTTAATGGCCATGAACATTCGATTTTCGTACATCGACTGGTGGTACTCGCCAATGATCAAAAATTATTTTCACGATAATGGAAACGAATTTAATGCGATAATATTTGTTTCTATTTATATATATATATATATATATATATATATACTATTCCTATCTTAATTTCCGATTAATTATTATGGTCCTTATACAGAGTGTTCAACAAAAAAATAACAATTCAATATTTAAATGGTAAGACCGAACGTGTATTCCGTGCTTTTGAACAACACTAGACACTTGCATTAATTAATTAACAATTATTTTATTATTTTAATGTGCACTCTACTTATATTAGAATAGTTATTATATACATATAATTATTATATAAAGAGAAATATATATTAAAATGGAAAAGAGAAATCGATAAACATATCAAAATATTATTCCTATTTTCATGTCGTTAACATTTGCATATACATTTTGTTTTTTTTTTTAATTATATTTCTTTATTTATTTTTCAATATTCCTTCATGCTCGATCACTTTTTACATTACACATGTGCTCGTTTAAATCGTTACATCGAAAGTAATAGGATATTTCCACGTTTGTTTGCACGCACGAACGAACGCAATGCAAACGCATGCTATTTATTCGTACGTTTGTACATATATGCATACATACATATACGCGTAGCATACGAGATATCGTTTGTTTGTTCATACAGGAGGATATGTATATATCGATTCGATGCACGATGCATTATATGTTACACCGTATGTACTTGACTCACTGCTTGTTTGAATATTGACGAAATTCTCACGTGTTTGTTTATTTTTTTTTTTTTTTATCTCCCTCTCCGTCCCCTCGTATAAAATATTTTGTACATTTTTTGTTGTTGTTTTTACATATACACACACTTTTCTATAATATTTTTATTATTATTAATTATATTATTTTTATATAAAAATTATACGGTACAATGTTTTATATTTTGAATTGTTTTTTGTTTTTTTATTTCAATTTTTTTTTTTACTGTCTGCATTTTTCACTTAAACTTAACTTTAAAATTGACAAGCACTTATTTACTTATTTTTCTCACTCTCTCTCTCTCTCTCTCTCTCTTATTTTTTTATTTTATTTCTATCGGTTTATTTTGAAATATTCGAGTGGATTTTTTTTTTTTTTTTTTAAGAAGTTTGAACTCACCTTATTTCGATGGAAACAACGAGGAATCGTAGAAAAGTTTTGTTCACGATGTTCTTACGTCGCTTCAACGCCTCGTAACGATCGATTTCGGTTGTGTTTCGATAACGAGAGAGAAAGAGAAAGAGAAAGAGAGAGAGACAGAGAGAGTTAACTCTGTTGATAGTAGATAGAAAAACAAGCTTTTTCCGAATAAGAAATATCCTGCATTTAACGAGATACGAGGATTTTAACAATACCTTTTACTTTCAATAATTGGATACTTTCGTTGTTATATTGAAAAAAACAAGATCAAAAATGATATACATATATCTAATTAAAAGTATCGGAGGAAAAAAAAAATATTAAAAAGTAAAATCTTCGAGAAAATAAATGAATAAAGTTTAATGAACTTTAATAGAATGGGAAGTTCATTGATCTCTGATCCTTCGTCCGTTTTTTTTTTTTTTTCCTACAACACGTACAACTCTTATCTTTCTCTCTATCTCTCTCCAAATTTTTATCGATAATGAAAAAGAAAGAGATGGAAAAGAGAACAAAATCGAAAATTTTGTTTCATTCAATTAAATTCTCTTATTATGAAAGAATAAAAAATAAAATTATCGAATCGAGTTTTTATAAGCTTTTATTAAAAATAATTATAAATATCGATAAAAATATTAATCAAAATTCCTATCATTGGATAAGAAAATGAATCAAATTAAATTTACTTTTTCTAATATAAATTTAGTATTATAGTAAATTTATATAAGCATATATATATATATTATATATTTATATATTAAGTATAAGTAAATTGAGTATTTAGTTTATAAAGTTAGTAATAAAAAAAAAAAAAAAAAATAAAAGAAAAAGGTTCGATGAACTTTTGCAGGAAGAGGTCATTGACCGATCGATAAATGTCCTACGTCCTTTTCCCTGAAACACACATATATACACACACACATACATATATATACACATATCACACAAATATTCTATCCTTCTCTCTGAGAATTTTCGTTGAATGAAAAAGAGAGAGAGAGAGAGAGAGAAAGAAAAAAGAATGGAAGAGGGATTGACGAAAAGTTTCTCTCTTTCTTTTTATTTTCTGTCTGTCTCTCTCTTTCTCTCTCTCTCTCTCTCTCTCTCTCTCTCTATTTCTTTCTCTTTTATTCGGTACTCGAGATCACACGATAAATATTCGTAGGAATATGTCGAGGGTGGCACCAGCTCGTCTCTGCCTTTCGTTTTCACGATTTATCGTTCGATACACCCTCCCCCTCTCCCCCTCACCCCTCCACACTGACAAACGATATCGACAAGCTCGTCTTCGAGAGTATTATCGGTGAAACGATCTCCAGCTAGGAAAAATCTTTCCTCGTTGCGTTTTCTTTTACTACGACGACTATGACTACGACGACTACGAAAACTACGACGACTACTACGACGACGACACAACATTCGCACTGATTTCTCGTTACTCCACTTCTCTTTACGTTTTCTTTTCCTTTTCTTTTCTTTTTTTTTTTTTTTCTTTTCCAATACTACTTTCTATCTCTTTATTTTTCTCTTTTTCTTTCTCTCCATGTTTTTTTTTTTCTATTCTTTCTTAAAAAACCTAGAGGACAAATCGATCGAGCTTATCAGTTATCTCAAACTAGGATTACCTTTTACCAGGCAATCTTAAAAAGTTTTTATTACACATATATGTTATATGATTATGTAATATTGTTATATTATAAATTAGAAGTATATACAAAATATTATACTAATTATTATTATTTTTGAGTTTTCATAGTGTATTAGATATATGTACATATGTTTATGCGTGTAATATTATACGTAATACACGTGTTTTATGAAATATCAGCTGATTTTTGAGATTTGATTTATTAGATTATAAATTAATTTTATTTGATAATATTTATTAATATAATTTTTATAATTTAATTTAAAATTATAAAATTTTTTTATGATAAACTATCAAATTATATAAAAAATAGATTAATTAAAATGAAATATTAATAAATAACATAACATGTAGGAAATAGAAATATAAGAAAATTTATACATATAAAAATAAATGAATTAAAATGAAATATTAATAAATAAAATATTACATATATATGAAATAATAGTTTAAATATTTGTTCTTATCGATAATTATTTTTATTACAAGTAAATAGAATTTAAATGGGGTAAGTGTTACAGGACACACACCAAACGAATTTTCTAATTGTTTTTATTTTCTCACATATATATAGAGAGAGAGAATTGCAATTATGTGCTCTGCGGTTAACCGATTGGATTTGACCAATACCGTTGCGTTTAACTATAGAACAGTCGCTGAAGCTGATTCGGATGCCTAAAGCGGTATTCGATAACACCAGGATAATGTAGGACGAAGGACGTTGATTCGCTTCAATATAGCGAATTTAGCATTCCGTAGCTAAACCGCATGCTTTTCAATACGTTCATCGTACGAAATCATTGAATTTAATTCTTACAGAGCACCTTTTTTTTTTCCTTTTTTCTTTTTTTTTTTTTTCCTTGTCGATAATTTATCAAGTAATTAAATTTTCTTTTTATGCTATCTATGAGCTTTGAGAACTATTCACTAATGACAGAATTATTGATTTTATTAATTATAGATGATAATCCAGTCTCTTTGATATTTTTTAATTAAATGTCTTATTTTCATAAAAAAATTGTCAGATCTCAATAGTGATTTAAAATTTTGTTTTTAAATTGTAATTATATACGAGAAAAAAAAATTATGTAATGGCAGTCAGGACGCATTTAGTTGAAATTTCAAGAGCAACAAAATATTTTACAATTGCTAAATATTTTCTTAATATCAAACCAAAGAAACATATTAGGTTTATTTTTATATAGTATTAATTAAAAAAAAAAAAAAAAGATCAATTTTATATTATTCCTATACTATTTAATCGATCATAAAATAAATGCCTTATTTACATTAAAAATTCTTTTAAAAATATTTTCTAACAATTTAAATGATAATCATACAAATTCGACAATAAATGATTTTTATCCTAAACAACAAAAAAAGAAGGATATTAAATTCTTTTTTTACACGAATAATCCTAAAAAAGGGGAAATAAACATTTACAAGTGTCAATCTTGTAAACATGGGAGTGTATTCTGTAGGATCTAGTATACTAGAATCAGGATACTTGATAGGTGCACGTGACCTTCTCGATGAATGCAACCAAGACTGAGAAGATTTATGGGCAACGTGCCAGCACGTGAAGACCATAAACTTCCGTATTCCGATATGGTGTAACGGCTGTGGGCAAACGCTGCTACCCCCGTACCCATGCACAGGATATCAATTCGAACATTACCCCTCAACCAATGTGCTTTCGTGCCGAGGATACTACTATTCGTCGCATCAACAAAATATAAAAAAAAAAAAAAAAAAATAAAAAAATAAAAAAAGAAACAAAAGTAAAAGAAAAGAAAGTTAAGGTTCGATATTACGAAAAATATTTTCAGTTAATTATTGAGAAGACTATGCACGCAATATTTTATAATTATAAGAAATAAATATTAGTTTATATTTGAAACAAATAAGATATATATATAAAATAAACCTTATTCTCTCTCTTTATAACCTAATATCTTTTTTTAGTACGAAATTAAATTCACAATTTTTTGTAATTGAAAATAAAATTGTTAAAAATCTTATGATCGACTAAATAATAATAATAAGTAAAAATAATTATTACAATATAATTAAATTTATTTATAATTCAACTTAATGTAATATCAATTCGTATAATTTTTTATTTCCGTTTCTCTTTGTATAATAATATGAATATTTTTTTATATTTTTTATATAAATTTTTTATAATATATAAATAATTAATTATATATATATATATATAATTATAGTTATTTTATTATATATTTTAATATGTATTAAAATATGTAAATTATACTTATATTATTACTAGTTATTTATAATTATATAAATATAAATTTTTGATATTTTTTTTACATATGAATACTTTTTTATATCATTTTTCAACCTAACATATTTTTTTTTTTACTTTTTTTTTTCAAAAAAATATTAACTTTCACGATATGGATGTAAAAATGAACGAGGATTAGTTCTAAAGAAGAACTCGAAAATCTTTCAAATCGGGGAGAGAAGTATGAAAAAAAAAAAAAAATGAAAAAAAAGATGAGTGGTAGAACAGGACTTAGCAAACTGGCTCGAAAGCTACGAGATATCTACTTTTTTTCGAGGGCACATGGATTTTACTTTTTTCCCACTCTTTCTTTCTTTCTTTCTTTCTTTCTTTCTTTCTTTCTTTCTTCTTCTTCTTCTTCTTCTTCTTCCTCTTCTTACTTACATACATACTTCATTCACTATCTTCATATTTCGCATATCTAAAGTTTCTACTTTCAAGCAAGAAGGAAAATTATTTTTTCCCCTGTAGATCCAACCCTCTTCCCTATCCCCTTCCCACCCCCACCAACTCGTTGAAGAAGAAGAACGTATTGTTATGACAGGAATAAAAAACTGAGAATAATGCTTTGTACCGTATCCGGTATATTTTCTAATACATATACACGCACGTATACTTTTTATCAGACTTATTTTACGCATACATGGATTACACTATAGAAAAATCTGTAAAACGTAACTCATCCTAATTCGCAATGAAATTTGTTTCTTTTTTTCGTGAAAAAAAAAAAAAATAATATTTTACATAGCAGATACTCTACTGTTCATATTAATTAGATATTTAATTAAAAATTTTGCATTTCTGCTTAATTTTTCTTGTTTTTTCTTCTCTTTTTTTTTTTTGGAAGAGTAAGGGAAGGAAAAGGAAAGGGATGTATGTTTATATTTTATTTTTAATCCCGTTAATTAAAATTATTGTCTACGTGTCGACGAATTTTTTTTTTTTATATCTTCGTACGAAGTGATATCAAATGTTTTTCTTGAAAACACTTGGCAACACTTGGGAACGTAAAAGAACAAAAAAATTATTTTTATTTAAATATACATACATATATGTGAGACTGTATATATGTCATATAAAAGAGAAAGAGAGAGAGAGATAAACAAAAAAGAAGAAGATAGAAAATAAAATGAAAATAAAATTGAGTTACTAGTAGCAAGAAAAACACAAATGATGTTAAAAAAAAAAAAAAGAACTTCTGTCAATTTTTGTATTTTTAACTACTTTTTCCTAGTTTCAACATAAAGTAGAGATATAGTTATATACTATGTATACTGTACAGAATATACCTAAATACATATAGGAACATAACATACATAGTAATAGTAGTAGTAGTAGTTGTACATAGCTTTAAAAACGAACGAGATGTGAATGTGAATTATTAACGTGACGTTATATCTTTCATCGAATTTCCTCTTTTATCTCGTTAGTTAACTCTGGTCGCGGATCGTTCGTTAATATTTTCGATTCTTTTTTTCATGATGAATATTTTCCCTTTTTTTTCTTTTTCTTTCTTTCTTTTTCATTTCCATTTTCATTATATTTTTCTTTTTTTTTTTTTTTGCCAAAGAGAAAATATATACAAGAATTGATTATATAATAATAATAATAATAATGATAATAATGATGATAATCGTTTTTGATAAGCCAATCAGATATCGGAATAATTTTATTATTCCTCTTTTCTGCATTTCAATGTTACCACGAGTATTAATAATATGTTTTTTTTATTTTTCTTTTCGGATTAAATTCAATTGGTTTTTTTTTTAAATATTTCTTTTTACAGGTCATTTTGTTTTTGTAAAAAATAAAAAAATAAAAATGGATAGTATTAATGATTATTTTCTGACAGATTTAACACGTTCTATGCCAAATCCTTTTTACCTGACTTGTCATTCAGGCCATTTAATTTTGCTTTAACAAAATCAATCATTACATATAATTATTAATTATTGTAAATATACCAATTAAACAAACTTATGTGCTTTGTTCTATACTGCACTTTGCATAATAAATTAATATTTTAATAGGAATATTTTTCTACAGAATTAAATTTGTTATAAACATAGATAAATAAATATGTCTAATGGTAAATGTACCACCGGTGGTACACGTGACAGGGTACGTGTTAAATAAAAATGAGTATTCATATGTAATACATACTACTAAAAAGTATTGACAAAATTTTGATCAAATAAAAATCAACTTTAAATAGAAAAAAAAAATAATATTATAATAAAAACCATTCGACTTTGGTTACTCAATACACAGATTTAAAAAAAAAAAAAACAAAATTCATATGAACTAACATACTTTTTATTTCTATTAGTACGTTGCTTTTTTACCAGCCATTAAAATCCATAGAAAGCGGGAAACCGTGAAATAAAGTATATATATAATGTGTGTATGTATATGTATGCAGAAGAAAAAAAAAAGTAAAAAAAAGTCAAAAAAGAAAGAAAAAGAAAATGGAAAGTAAATGAGAGTGTAAAAGAGAGGAGAACATTTTCTTCTCTGTTATACTTACCGTCGTCGTCGTCATAGTTCATTCCTCAATGCAAACGAACGAATCTCAGAGTAGGTTCGTAAAGCAACGTATGAAATAAGGTCGACGCTCGACGGTCCACTTGTACGGCGCTTGTTTCCTAAGTTTATTAACGTGTAGCCGGTCTAATTAACTCTCTCAGCTGCTTTCACATTATGTTTCTCTCTTTCTCTCTTTGTCTCTCTCCCTCTTTCTCTCCCTTTCTCTTATACTTTCTTTCTTTCTTTCTTTCTTTATCATTCTATCTATCCTATTCTCTCTTACTTTCTTGAATTTTTTTTATCTTCTTGTTTTTCTTCTCTGTCTTTCCTATATGTCTCTTATTCTTTATCTTTTCTCTCACTCTTTCTATATCTTACTCATACTCATTCCTACATATATCTCTTTTTTTTTTTTTAAATTTTTTTTTTCTGCAGTAGTAGTACTACTTGGATTATTCCTGTAGGGATTTATGTAAAAGAGGCTTTGGATTTTTATTTTGTTGTTGTTGTTGTACGAAGAAATAGAAAGAGAAGAAAAATACCCAAAGCAGCGTATAGAAGAAAGTGTGAGGGGTGGGAGGTGTTTTGTAAAATTTAAAAATAAAATTGACGTAGAAGTGACGAACCAACGAAGAATTGTTAATTTTATTTTTTTTTATTTATTTTTTTTTTTTTCGTATGAAATAATAGAAAAAGAAAAAAAAATACCCAAATCAGCTTATAGGAGAAAGGTTGAAGGGTGTCTTATAAAATTACAAAATAAAATTGTCGTAAAAGTGACGAACCAACGAAGAAATGCTAATTTTATTTTTTTATTTTTTTGTGTGTGTAAAAAAAAAATAGAAAGAGAAGAAAAATATCCAAATCAGCGTATAGAGGTGGAAGTAGGAAGTGGCTTGTAAAATTTAGAAAGAAAATTGGCGTAAAAGTGACCAACCAACGAAAAATTACTCACAGATAAAGATATATATATATATATTTAAAAATAGAGAGAGAGAGAGAGAAAGAGAGAGAGACAAAGAAAGATGAAGAAACAAAGTACGAGTTACGTCTCGATGAAAGAAATTTGCTGCTCTGCTGCTATTGGCGTTAATGAAATTCCAGAAACTCTGCTTTGCACCCTAAGGCACCAAGTTTTTTCATTAAAAACATTCAAACTGTTTCAGTGACAATCTGCAAGAATTGTAATATTTCAATCTTTGTCTTTCTTTGACCGTTTCTTTCTTACTTTTTAATTTTGTTAAACTTTGTAAAAATAAGTTATGCATATCTTTCGTGAAAAAATATTACTTTAAATATTACAGATAAATGATTTATTTTCTTACTTTATTATTTATTTTTTATCATTGTCGAATTTCAAGATAGTTCAAATATAATTTGATGTATATATATATTTTTTTAAACAGTTTAACAGTACTTTAAAATATTTACAAAGAATTATTATAATATCTTTGTTAATTATATACATTTTCAATCGTGTTTCTAATTATTATATAATACAATTATTTTATAATATAATTATTTATTTTTGATAACACAATTATCGAATATTAATAAATGAAAGTTAAAAAGATCAACCGTTGAAATTATTTTAATTTCCATTAAATAATATTGAATAATTAAATGAAATTTAAAATCTGTGATTAAACTTATGAAAAAAGGTTTGACTTAGAATAACGTGTATTAATTTAAAAATAAATAAATAAATAAATGTTTTAATTAATGTGTGACAATTAGTTTTAAATGTTAGAAATGAAGTATTTTTTCAAGAAAATAAAAAAATAAAATTAATTAATATTAATTTATTAACACGTTTTTAAGATTTGGAATATACTTAAACAATATTGGATACTAAACTTATGAAAAGGTTTGACTTAGAATAACGTGTATTAATTTAAAAATAAAAAAATAAATAAATGTTTTAATTAATGTGTGACAATTAGTTTTAAATGTTAGAAATGAAGTATTTTTTCAATCAAATAAAATTGATTGATATTCATTTATTACCACATTTTCAAAGTTTAGAAACTACTTAGACAATATAGGATATTTCAGAATTAGAATCAACGATTTTCATGGCTTAAAGCAGGAATATAATTTATCGTTTGAACTAACAGTATGTTTGTATGGCTTGGTTGAACGTTTACTTGCTTGCTTGGTTGCTTAGTTGCTTAGTTGCTTAGTTGAACGTTTACTTCTATTCCTACACGAACGTTATAGTAATTATTTAATGGCGTTGAGGACACCGACGCTTAATCTACTTTCAAAATAATAACCAACGTTATGATATGTGAAAAGCACGTTCCTCTGAAACTACAAGTTTCAATCTTTCGTGATTGATATATTATCTCGTGTTGGATAGAACAATTGTAAATGATGATAAATAATTATACAAAATGGTACGTGACTAAAGAAATATTAATTTCATCTTACTGAAAAATTTGTTTTAGTTTATTGACGATACTTTTTGACGTTTAAATTTAGATATTCGATAAAAGAGAAGAATTTTTGTATAAAATTTTACAACCATATTACGATTTTGTAAATACATCACATGTAATCGTTCAAAAATATTTTTAATTAATATGTAAATTAAAAATTCGAATTTTTTTTTAAATAGAATTAAAATTTACAAATAGGATATTTGTAAATTTAAATTATAAATTTTTATGCAGTAGCAAAAGTAGATTTATTTGTTATAAGAACATTTATTAGTAAAATATTATACAATTTTTATTATTTTATTTTCATCAACAAACTAATATTTTTGTATCAAATTGTTCTATCATTTAAAAGAAAAAAAATTTAAGAGAAAGAAATTTGCTATAATTAGCAAATGATTTTAAAGTGAGATTAGAATTGTTTTTTTGTTTTTTTAAATTAAACGAATAATCCTTACTACTATTAAGAATAATATTTCAGGTTTAACTTGTTTGTTATAAAATCGAAAAGAACAACTAGTAGTACTAGTAGTACTAGTAGTGCTAGTAGTAGTAGTAGTAGTCTCGTGCCGTTTCGATGATGAAAAAATATGGATGACGTTAGATGTTACGAAAGCATGAATATAAATATTCAGCTTATAATGGGAAAACATCGTTACCCGGGGTGGGCATTTTGCTTATAGTACAATTTAGTTTTACTGTTAAAATATACAACTAGCCCTCTACCCTCCCCCTATACCCCTTTATACGTGTGAGTCTGTCATGTGCGATGAAAATAAATTTTTAAACGATAGTCCCGAGTAATATTGTAGACAAGAAATTTACGATGAACGACGATGAGCTAACGTAAAATTTGTAGTCCAGGTAAACTAGGTGTTTTAGAAAGTAGAAAGTTAGGTGTTACCAAAAAGCAAAAGATAAAGTCATTTGCTACCCCTTCAAATAAAAATTTGTCATGGTCAAGTGGATACTTTTCGTGTGTTATAGTTTGGTACTTGAACTATTTAAATATATGCATAATTTATTGTGTATTTTTAATTTATTTATTATTTATTTTTTTTTATATTATTATTAAATTATATATTTAATATTATTGCATTATATAATATTAAATATTAATATTATAGCATGATTTTATAAAGTATATTTAATTTAATTAATTTATTTATTGTTTTATATTTATTTTTTATATTATTATTAAGTTATATATTTTTAACATTAAATTAATTTAATATTTAATATAAATAAAATTATATTATATTTTATTTTTCACGACTGGCAGGATTCGAACCCATGATACTAGAATTTCAAGTCGGTAAATCTAGCACCGCATAACTAATGTAAGCTATAATTCTTTTATATTAAATTATATAATATAAAAAAATACTTAATATTAATATTATATATAATTATTTAATAAAGAATTTTTTTATCATCATTGTAAATACTAACTATTATTATTTTTTATCATAAAAACTTATTCAATTAATATCACTTTTATTTTTTATTTTTATTTTTTTATTTTTTATTGGAAGTACTTACAAATTGGTAAAGTTTTAACATAAAAAGAAAAGTATTCCACACTCGTATAATATTTTCCTAGTGTATTATATATATATTTTTTTTAATTGGAGATTTAATTAAACTAAAAGAAACGTAAAAGAGAGAAAAAAATGACAAATAAAATAAAAACACAAAAAAAGAGAAGAAAAAAAAAAGAAAGATTTCACAATTCGATATGAAATCGTTCGAAACGATTTTCGATGAGAAGGAGGAGGCCGTAGTACATCGGTGCACATACCCAGAAGTATAGTAGAGTGCAAAGAGCGAAAAGGAGATGGTGGACGGAGGGATGGTTGAATTCGTATCTCGCAAAATGGAACGCGAGTTCGGCACAGTGGTAGTTCTCTCTATGTTTGGCAGAAACCCAATTAAAGCTTTTGATTAGTCCGTTGCTGGAACTTGAGCACCCGAGTACCACCAACCACTCTCTCTCTCTCTCTCTCTCTCTCTCTCTCTCTCTCTCTCTTTCCCTTTCTCTCATTGGTTCGTCCTATCGTCTACTCGTACTATACACTCATCGCGTAGTTTCGGGGCTACGTACCCATCGACCACACTACTACTGTATGTTGGTCGTTAAGTATACGAGAGTATCACGGAAATACGTCAAGTCATGTTGGCTTTCCACAAATTTCACCTAAGTTTTGTCGCCCCTTTAAGTTAAGTCACCCTAACTCCTTTCCTCGTTTTGGTGACCTCTCATAGGTGTCAAGTTTTCTCTCTCTCTCTCTCTCTCTCTCTCTCACTCACTCTCTTTACTACCATCTTCTTGTAATACCTTCCTTGTATCCTTTGAAACTTATTCTCTTCTCTTTCTCTCTCTCTCTCTCTTTTATGCTCGTTAGCACGTATCAAGCACATACTTAGAAAGTTTTCTAACTTTTCGACTACCACAACTTTCTGACCTTTTTCCATGCCACGACCCATACATTTATCGTCTGGTTATTACGTGAGATAATGTCCTGATACTCTGGTTTTTTTTTTTCTACGCTAAATTCCATTTATGAATTTATATATTTTCATTATCTCTTATTTTTACATGAAATTGTGAATTAAGATTTGAAAAAATAATTAGAGATGGATTTAGGATGTATTTTGTGGAAATTAAATGTTCTTGATTGAAATTATATTAATTGTAATAATATTTAAGATAATTAATTAAAGTAAATAAGGTATTCAAGTATTTAATTAAATAATTGTGTAAAATATTATTAAATTTAATATTATTTTAATAATACCAGTATATTATATATTATTATAATATTTATTGTTATATTTAATTATAATATTATTTTCGTTTCTTCTTCTAAATTCTAAAAAAAAAAAGAAAAATCTTGTTAAAACGTTTAAGATAAATACTTTTGCAAAAAATAGTTTTTTTTTTTAAATAAAAATCGTTTATTTATTAAATAAAAAAATCATTTTTACATCTAATATCATTTTAAACAAGAAAAAAAATAAATTTTGACTAATCAAAAATATTTGTGACTTTTATAGAAAAATAAATAATTAAAAATTGCATAAAAATGTTCGTCAAAAAAGTAAAGTAAACCTAAACAAAAAAAAAAACAACAAACAACAAGTTCCAAATGAGAGAATGGGCCTTAAAAAAAAATGTTTTTTAACGAATTTTCTCGAGTATCTACATTATTTTACTTCTTTGACCTCGTATATCAAATTTACACTCGCGTTTGCTTTGTCAAGTTCTTCTATTTAACCCTCGTTTACGTAGAACGAATTAATAAAAGGAAAAACAAAAACAAAAAAGAGTCTTTTATTACTAGCCATGTAATTTACACCTACGTATATCTATTAAAACCAATGAGGTTGAAATCTGTGGTATGATAAAAAAAAGGGTTGACAGGGGATTAAAAAAGAAAAGAAAAGAAAAGACAAGTATGGATAGTTTTTTGTGGAAGATATCTAAGGGTTTAAAAAATTGTCACGCTTGGTAAACAATCGTGTGATCGATAATATAACGATGCATTTAAAATACTGTGAACTTTTATATAAAGTTTAAACATTACATTCTTATATGAAAAGAAATTAAAAAAACAAAACAAAGTATTAATCTTACATTTTTATTAATTCATAAATGTTAAAGTAAAGTGTAAAAGTTCAGCACAGATAATATGATCGTAAAGTTATCATAACATATGTCAGTATAAAATAACTATTTTCTAATCTAAATCTAATCAAAACTTTTATAAAGTTTAAACATTACATACTTAAAATGTAAAAAAAAAAAAAAATAAAAAAAAATAAGAAACTATTAACCTTTTATTTGCATTAATTAATAAATGTTAAAGTAAAGTGTAAAAGTTCAGCACAAATAATAAGATCGTAAAGTTATCACAACATATTAAAATATAAAATAACTATTTTCTAAAACTTTTCATTAACAATTTATTATTAACAACAAAACAGAAGAAACTTCTAACAAAATTGAAACGTGACACTTTTGTTTTTACTCAAAACACTTAGAAAACGTTCTACGTGATAAGTGATAAGTGACGTTTAAAAGTTTTAAGGATTATTAAAGCTTACGAGAATGCAAATGAGTGTGTTAAGGAATGAAATGGAAGATGACAGTGAACAACAACTCGTGACAGTTGTCACGAGTAGGAAGGTTGTTGTTTAAAATGCGAACGAATTTGGAAATGGTTTTAGAAAGATGACGAATAAAAAGAAATAGAAAATAAAATAGAAGAGATCAGAATTTCTCATGGGATGACAAGAGTGAGATAAAAGTGTAAAGTAGAAAAGATACAGGTGGAAAAAAGTCGGTAGGGGGAGGTGGTGGTGGTGGAGGGGAAAGGATTCTGTTTACAGTACGATCAAAGTTAGCTTGTAGGCGGTGGTTTATATTTTTCGCGGATCAATGAAACTTCATCTCACCTTTTTCACGAATCAAACTTGAACTGCACGTAGTTTTCTTCACTGTTTTAATTATCTGGTTATTTTTTATCTATCTATCTATCTATCTATCTTTTTAATTTCAGGGATATTTTCTATCTTTAAAATAAAAAGTATTATAATTGCTTAATGAAAATAAATGAGAAAGGGTGGATTATGTGAAAAATGTTTGAATAAAACGTACGCAAAAGATAGCAAATTTGAAGGATGAAAAAGGAACTAAAAGATAAGAAAAAAATTAATGAAGAAAATAAATTTAAAAATGAATATAAAATTATCTGTGTTTGATTTTCACTTTTTATTATTTATTTTTTTTTTTAATAGATTCTCAGTCAGTTTAAGCGCACACTAAAAGGTGCGCGAGCGCAATAAACTTCCGCTTAGGTGCTTTAGCACGAGTCCACCCCCACTTTCATCCCAAGCAAACAAGAAGAGTTTGTATACGTGAACGAACACTCGTTCACACGTATACATATATACACAGACATATACTTATGCAAAAAGCTATATTCTAACACATGTCCCTTTCACTCGAGATCTCACATTCTCGCAGTTACTCTCAACTATGACTTTGTCATTTATGCCGACAACTGTTTCACCATCATGACACAACTACTTATTTTCTTTCTCTCTCTCTTTCTCTGTTTCTACTGTTTAGAATTTTTTATTTTTAATAAAAAATGTTTCACACACACTGAGTAGAAAAATTATCCCATTCAATTTAATCGTTGAATATATGTTTTGTATAATTTTGTTTGTTTGTACAGAAAATTAATTGTCTGTGTAGACAGACGAAATAAATTATATTAAAAATATTTTTTAAAAAATATTTTAAAAATGAATATAATTTTTCTGCATATTATTATTTATTAAATTCATTAAATAAATAGTACTGAAAATAATCCAAATTTAATTTGAATAAAAGATTGTCTTATTTAAATGAAGTATTTCTTTTTCCAAAAAGAAAAAAAAATTCCTGTCAATTAATATATTGTTATGTTTAGAAATACATTTAATTTATTTATTAAGTAAAAATGAAAAATTTATTGTAATAAATAATATTATTATATTAGAATAATTATATTAAAAAATTTTTAATTTTTATTTTTATATAATTAAAATATGTATTTCTTTTTAAACAATTTTGTGCATTTCTTTTAGTGAAAATGAAATTAATTGTAATAAATAATATTATTTATTATAATAATTAAATAAATAGTAATGTGAATCACAATTATCTATCTAACTTAATTGAAATAAAAGATTGTCGCATATTATCGTCAAAGTTAATTATTTCTTTCCAAAAAAAGAACAAAAATTCGTGTCAATTAATACATCGATATGTTTATAAATACGAAAAATCATAAAAGAGAGAGAAAATATAATTTTAGGTGAATCCTAATTAGAGGATCGATCGTAAATTCATTAGTTTGATAAATATGTACATTAATTAAAATTTCGATGCAATTGAGAGAGAATGAGAGTGAGAAAGAGAAAATAGTTCGTGAGAGAATATTTTGAAAAGTGATTACATTAGAATATAGAGTCAATTTCAAATCGATGTTTAAAATGAATTGAAAAAAGAAAAAGAAAAAAATATTCGGTAAACACAGTTAGGTGCTCAACATTCTCGATGGATCGTTCAAATAATAGGTGCTTTTATTTGCGTACAATACAATGCCGGTGGTACCATCAAATATTTGACTGATGTTCATTAACCGTATCATGTATAAGGAGAGTAACATATGTCATGATTTTGTACACGTGTTTAGTGTTCGTTAGTAACGAATCACTAAAGTTTGCATATTTTTCTTCAATAAAAAAAAAAAAAAAAAAAAAGAAAAAAAATATAAAAACAAAGAAAACAAACGAAATTTCTTGATAATATATCGAATTTCATGTCACATTTCTCATCAAAGAAAGTGTATATGCGGTTCACGTTTTTTCCTCGAACTTTTTCTCCACAGAAAAGAAAAGTTTTTTTTCCCGCGTAAAACTTTCTTCAACCACCAACTCTTTTTAAGCACGTCTCATTAATTATTACCGTCCTTTGCCTTCGCTCGAGCAAATCGTAGAACGCGTTTTACTTTTCTTTTTCTTTTATCCTTTTCTTTCTCATTTCTTTAAGGAATAGAAAACTCAGTCAAAATGGCGTCGTCCAAAGTACAATCAATTACTTTCTACCTGAAAGATCACCAAAAGGGTTTTCTTTTCTTTTTTTTTTTTTTATATCCTGAGTATGGTTTAATGTTTTTTTTTTTTGCCAAGAT